>PVLD010002307.1:30772-169875 GCA_004027595.1 Dinomys branickii | reverse complement strand
ACTTGGGTCTATTTTCAGTCTTTGGCAAGTGGCAAGCCAATTTTTCCAGCACCATTTATTGAAGAGGCTATCTTTCTTCCAGGGAGCTTGTTTGGCCCCTTTGTCAAATATTAGGTGGCTGAGTGTGTTTGTAGTTGTGGCTGTATCTTCCAGTCTGTTCCATTGATCCTCATAAACTGAAGTTTTAATGTACTTCTTTTCCAAAGTTGCTGAACCCAGAATATGTAAAACTGCCACAGTACTACTGAGGCTTATAAGCCACTGTAGAAAAGGCAGAACGAATGATTAAGGTTTTAGTGGCTATCATTAACATTTAATTTACAGAGGTAGATAAGCCATTCAGCATGATATTAAAAAGCCAGTATGAAGAATGCACACATGTGCACATTACATGAAATGGCTCCCCACTTCCCTTTAGGTAGTTGGCAGGAGTCACTTCTAACTAAAAGTGTATTCATTGCATACCCCTTCCCAAATTTAAAAAGATTCATATTTGAATACCTCCAACAAAATGACATGTGATATTGAGGAATTTCATGATGACTTTTAATATCAGAACCATTAAAAGCTTTTATTATATATCAAATAGATATGAGAGCTTTCCCCAAAGTACACATAAAGAGACTTTAAAAAATCATGTAATTTTCTCTTCCTTCTTTCTCTTCTCCTTTCCTTGTTACACACACACACACACACACACACACACACACGCATGCACAAGATAGCTAAGATAATTGTACTACTAATTTCTACTTGTTTATTGAAAGAAATAGTTAATATCTAAATTTTTATCATTCTTACATTACTATATCTGGGAATCTGAGCAACTACTTTGAAATTAACAATATGTAATACAATAACCGCTGTTAATCACCTACCATCTGTTTTTCAATTCTGCACTGTTTTTGTTTTCATGTTGTTTCGTTTTTGTCTTTGCTTTTGTTAGTATGTTTCTGTTCTTTTCTCTTTGAAATAAAAACAAAATCATGTAGTGCAGTGTATGTTCTACATAAGACCATAGAAGTAACAAAAAGTAACTTCTCTAATATGTATTTTTCAGAACTGAAAAGTACATGAACATACAAGAATTCAAGATTACATCAACAAACCTCAGATCTTAACTCAGTATGAAAAAATGTTGTGGTCTAAAAATTATTTCAAGCTCGAGATATTGAAATGAACAAAAATACTTTCACATTTATATTCCACCTCTCAACATTTGTGCAAATACACAGAACCCAAAATATCTTTTGCAATTATCCTAATTACTGTTACCTTTGATTTCTCTTACAAGGGTAATGCATTTGAAAGTGTAATTTCTCATTAATGTCAGCAAGATTTTACTGAATTTTAAATACATTATTTCTTTGTTGGTTGCTATCATGTTTTATGTGTTTGATTCAATGAATAGAAATATTATAACTAGTTTTTAATCCCAAAAGATAAGTATCTAGAGGTTGGTGATTTTGCAATGCTAAAAATTATGACATTTTTAAAAGAATAGATGTATTTCCCAACAAACATATTTGTATGTATTAGTAGAAAAAATGTATACATTGCAAGCTGATCCAAATGCAAAATGACTTTTCTCAGTTTAATTTCAAACATGTTTTCTGTATGTTTGAAATATTTCTCCAGAAATAAAATAATGGAATGTGCCCTGAAAAGAGAATGTGTGAAGTAAAATCTTTATACAAAGTTTATAAACACTTTGCAGTGTGAGTTTGTCATACTGATTAACTTCTCTGTGCATTATCCCAAATTTGGAATATAATTTACTTGCTTTACAGATATCCCCACACTTAACATGAAAACCAAATGAAATAAGAAATATAAAGGCAATGCAAATTAAAAAGACTAAATTATTGAGTGGGTGGCTTTGTTCAAAACTCACTAATCAAAATTTAATTAGCAAGTAATTACCATATATACAGTGAAGTCAAAAAAGTCCTCAAAGCTGACACTAGGAAAGATATGTAAAACATGTGAAGTGTTATAATGAAGGTTTAGTTCACATGCTATGAAATTGTAAAGGCAGGAAAAGATCATTTGGTTAGGAAAGAGGAATAAGGAGAAAAGGTAGAACTGATGTTATTTGAATGGAATCTTGGAAACTACGAGGACCTGAACCTCAGATGAGAAAAGATGGGCAAGATCCAGGGTTAAAAGGCGTAGAATTACTGACTGACAACAAAACATGTAGTACTCCGTGTCTTCAGTTAACTGAGGGTATCAACCGTAGTTTTTGAAAGAAGGTAAGAAGACAAAGAATAATCACATGCTTTTTACTAAGTGTCTTGGCTACTTTTCTCTCCTTGATGAGACAAAATACCCAACACCCAAGATGAAGGAAGGAAAGGTTTATTTACTTACAGTTTGTGGAGGTTTCAGTCCATACTTGGCTGGTTCAGAGGCAGAGTGGCACATGGCAGAGGGCTACAGTTCATGGCATCAGAACACAGCAAAAACAACCAGCAAAAAGGGAAGAATGCCAGCCAGCAGCCTCTTTCCCTCCCTTACACTGTAAGCAGGCTACCCCCTCCCAGAGGCCCTGTAGCACTCCCATAATCTCCATGCCCTCCTCTTCCATAGGCTCAGGATGTGTACAAAGTAAGCACCCTGGCTTCCTACTCAGTCACTCAGCCAAACCTCTAGACTACCCAAGTTGACATAATGTATCAACCATGACACTAAGTAATTACTCTATAAGACATTTTGTTTATACCTCTGACTAAGGTAATGATATTAGTTTTACTTTTATTATATCCATAGATAGATTAGAAAATTGAAATTACACCAAAAATTACCCGATTTCAAAACTGTAATTCTCCCTCACATCCTGCCTCGTGATGTTCTTTTGTAAGATTATGCATGACTGACCCTACTGTCATAGCTCATAATCTTTTTCCACTGGTGTTTTCTCACTATGATTGCATCATCAGTACAGGTGGGGTTCTTGTTGTCAGATAGGAAGTAGCAAGTTGAGCAGTGCAGTCCATCTCTGGGAAATCTAATTAGTAATCAGAACCCAGAAATGAGCACTCTTGTGCACTTCCACGGTCCTTCAGCCACTTCTTCTCCAAATGACTAAATATGTGATTTAAGTGGAAAAGAACTTGTACCTTGGAAGATGACAAATGACTTCTACATGTGCCAAAAATCACAAGCATTTTGTTGGTCTTCCACTTTCGCTTTGCAAGAGACTCCTCGTTATTCTCTCACCTCCTCGTGATTTCACACTTGAGGCACGTGAGGGTAATCACTAGAAGCATAAGCCTTCACTCAAGAAAAGGTTGCAGAGAGTCATAATTCCCCTTAGTCGTTGTGCAGCTGAGACAAGGTACATAATATGGAGATAAGAATTCTGTCTCAGTTCACTTGCACTGCCAATGAAATAAAGACAGGGAATTCAAACAATCATTGTTTATTTCTTACAGTTCTGGGTTCTGGAAAGTTCAAGATGCAGGTACTAGATTATTCATTTTCAGCAGATACTACCATCTGCCCAAGGGGTTTATGAAAAGTAGAGAAAGAGCAGCTTTCATATCTCTTCCCTTCCTTACAAGATACTGATATGATTCTGGAGATTTGCCTCTCAAATTCATCTAAACTTAATTTCTCCCCAAGGAACCCGTCTTCAAATACCATCACACTGAAGGTTGGGGGTTCCACACATAACTGGGGGAGGCAAAGTTCAGTCTCTAGAAAATACTGAAGGATAGTTTGAAGCTTTGCTAAATATGAATATATGAACTGCTTAACCAAGAATTTAGTGTTTAAGTACACTAAGTGGCAACTACTAACTTTGCATGGGCATAACTTATACAAACTTAGTACCATCTCCTGTAACATTTGCAAAGAATTTGCACTGAGGTCTGTTAAATTCTCATGTAAAGAGTATTCTATGTTTCATGCACTGTACTGGATTCTGGAGAAGAGAAAGGCTTTGAAAGGATGAATAAAATAAATCCTTCATTTTCCAGAGCTTACAGAAAACTAGGAATAAAAGAAGCTTTAAAATATTATTAAAATATGAAACAGAATGAAAACATGGGGAAAACTGGTGGCTGTGTGGCAGCCCAAGAGAAGTGAGGTGGAATTCACATCTCCACGCTGTGTACCCCGGTTTGGCCACACCAGTGCTAAGTGGCATTATGATTCCAAGGTAGACTGAGCCAATGAAGAAGAGCTAGAAAGGGAATCAGCATCTCCATGGTATCAGCAGGGATTTCTCTACCGGTGAGCACAGAAGGGGAAGGAAATTCTGGTCTTGTAGACTAGCATTTGATGAGCAAAGAATTGTGACTAAGCAAAGACTTTTAGCAAAAGTAAAAGAGTTTAGGAATTATCAAAAGAAGAATGACAGAAGGAAAGGTAAGAAATGTGATATTCAATTTGTGAGCGGCCTCTCTTGCAATCACAAAAAGACCCAGAGGGTAGCCAAAGCCAAAGTTACTGTTGGGAGTCGTTTGAAGGATGGGTTGGACTGAGGAAAGTCTGACAGCAAAGTGACACTGTAGGACATGAGTGTCACAGTCTCAAGGTGAAAGGCAATAGAGTGACCCAATACGGTGACAGTAGAAAGTAAGAAGCCACACTTAGAGATATCGGTTGATGAATGGATATGAAACATGAGAGTAAAGAAAATGTTAAGATTTGTAGAGGTAGAAAATAGACATATCATAAAATAAAAGATGATACCAAGAAAAACACAGACTCTGAATGATTACTTGAAATTATATTAGCTTTCTTCCCTCTGTTTCATGCCCCCCAATCCTAATACAGGGCAGAAAAAGGAACTAAACCCTTTGCTATAAATTACTTAAATGCAAAGTACACCTATGTAACTCAAGTTAGTTTCTTGGTTACTTTTCTCTCATTGCTGAGACAAAATACCTGACACCCAGAATTAAGGAAGGTTTGTGGAGATTTCAGTTCATACTCAGCTGGCTTCAAGGTAGGGTGGTACATGGCAGAGGGCAACTGTTCCTGGTGGCAGAAGACAGAAAAAGCAACAAGAGCAACAAAAGGGAGGAGTGGTGGCAAACAGCCTCTCCTCTCCCTTACATATGCAAACTATCTGACCCAGGGCGGTGTAAGCATTCATATCCATGAATCAAAAACTCTAAAAGCCTGCCCTATGACAGCATGTGGCTTTGGGTGGACACACAGACACAAACCATGACATTAGTATAATGTTAAATTATGTTGGATTTATCTAACACACAATTAGGTATGTTTTCATTTTTAGTAAGAAATTCATTTTAACCTTCCAAGGATGCTGCTTTCAATTCATATTTTGTAAGATTTGTATATTATCACTTGTTCAAAAAATATCTTGAATCTTTTTCTCGATCTTCCAAATAATCAGACAAAAATGGATAATAAGACCGAAAGTCCTATGTGTAGATGGAGTAAGAGATTTAAATCTTCTGAGCAGTCCAACAATTACCTTGGAAAGAGATGAGCATGCATAGGTTGCTAGGACATAGCTGGGCTTTCTAACTGCAACTTCAAGGAACCTACAAATGCAGCCTCACAGATATGTAAGCCACAAAGATAAATTACAATAAAGAATGCCTGAAAATAACTCTACCATTTATGTGTCAGACTTCTACAAATTGGTAAGAACTGTTAGGCTCACCAGTGACATCATTAAAACTACAGTGACTATCAATACAGGAAACTCATTATTCCTTTTAAAATGTATTAAAGCCAAATTGGAAAAATGAATAGTTGCCAGTGAAACTGAGGGTTTAGGAGACATAATGAAAGGAGGTTCTTACCAAAAAGGGCTGTATTTGTGTTGAAAAAAGGCTGATATTTTTGAATTTTCTGATGTCTCCAACCAAAACTAATTAATATGTAGGTCTATGACGAATACTTACATCCAAAAAACAATAAGTAAAATATATAAATGACATGGAAGACCATATGCTAAGGATAAATTTTTCTAAATGATGCTTGTTTTTATTCCCTCCAAAACTGTTTTATAAACTAAAACAAAAAAAAACACTGATGAGATATGGAGTTACTTTTGCAGTCATGAAAATGTTGCATCTATCACAAAGAATGAGCACACGGTCACATAAACCTGACTGATACGTCATCATGTACAATAAAATATATTTCTTGAGGTACTAGTGTGGAAGAATCATATCCCCAGTTCCAAATAGTTACAGACCAGGAGAGAGAGACAAGTACTTGGTAATAAATGACGTACATATGATAGCCATACCAAGTGCTGCTAGGCAGGTTTTAATTCAACAAAGATTCTCCCATAAGTTTTCCAGAAGAGACATGAGTGTGAAGCAATACTCTCTTAGAAGTACATTTGCTATCGGCTGAATCAAATACTGTACTCGTATTCTGAAGTGCCAACCCCCAGGACCTCAGAATGTCACCACATTTGGAAAGGAGTAAATGCAGTTAGCTAAAACCAGGCCATATTGGAACAAGATAAACCTGGTGTCCTTGCATGAAAGGAAAAGTTTGCATGAGTGTGCAAGTGTGCACATAACACACACACACACACACACACACACAACACACACACACACACACACACACACACAATTCTTTGTCAAAATAACAGCTTTCTGAGTGATAGCTCTTCAAGCTAATGAAAGCAAGCATTGCTAGCAAACCACTGGAAGGTAAGAGAAGCCTAGACTTTATTTCCCCTCAGAGCTCTTGGGGTCCAGCCTTCTTAAGCTTTGCCACTGCAAAACTGTGAGGCTTCCCTGTTTTTTATGCCATTCAGTCTTTGTTACTTTGTTATGTACTCTCTAGCAAACTTGGGTGAAGACTCTTAAGTATATATAGACATATTTTTTAAATCACAAGCACTAAGAACCTTGGTATTTTTAGGGACAGATAAGAGAGTAGAGTGAAGTGTCTTGAGGTAAAGGAGGCAGTTTTGCAAAGTTTTAAGAATAGGGTAAGAAGGGCCATCTCAAGTCTCCTGAAGGACACAGTCACAGAGTCTGGACTGCACACCGAGGGCTGTCAACAATGCTGATGTGGTGCTGTAGGGCAAGAATGGGTTCGACTGCTAGAGGAAAACAGACACCTGTTACCTGTGGACTACTTCACCAGGACAATAAATGTGCATTCGTGAAAAATGGGCACAAGACTAGAGAGGACAAATTCTTGAAATTACATTCTAGATAGCTTAGGACTACAAAGAAGGGCAAGTGTAGGTAACTCAATCAACAGAGGTTAGTTAATCTTCACTGGCTTTTGAATGTAGATCTAAAAAATATGTCAAGACCTTAGGAGAATTATTCCAGAGAACTTTAACATGTAGATTTGTAAGAACACGTGTAGAGACATAATTTGTATGTAAAATTCCATAAATTGTAAATCACTGTAACAAATGGTTATGCCTCACATGATAATTACTGGATATTCTTCTATTTGAAATAGCCACATCCTGTCCAAACTTATTCTAATAGTCAAAATAATTGCTTTTTAGGCCTGGTGTATAGCTCAGTGGCACAGTGCCTGCCTGTCAAGTGCAAGGACATAAGTTCGATTCCCATTACCAAAATAATAATAATAACAAAAATAATTGTTTTTTATTATCATCACCCTGGCCATTACATTATATAACAAGCACTTGTTATGTTACATAAATTAAGTACTTTCTTCTGCTAAAAAAATCCTCTGAACAATGGTGGGATAGGTATAATTGTATTTATTTTATATCAGAAGAAAATAAAGATCAATGATACATTCTTTGGTCAAGGTCATGTTGGTTTTATGTGGCTGACTATGGATTCAAACAGCGATATGATTTCAAATTCCTTTTTCTTAAGCATTACAACCTTTTCATCTGAGAAAAGTCATCCAGACTCACATTCTTTCAAAAATATTCAGCAAGGTCACCTCAAGACTCAAGTACCGCCTGGCAGCTTGGGCCGTCTCTCTAAATTCCTAGCTCAGCTCATTTAAAATCCCCTCTGAGTATTACTTGTCCTTCTCACTTTTTAGGTCTGTCACAGTCCTGAGAGATGGCAGGCTGAATGACGGAGCCGAAAATGTGGTAATATAAAACTCACAAACAGAAGAGGCTGCCAGGAGTTGCCACACGGAGGTTTCAGAGGACACAGCTGGAAGAGAGCAGCCTCAGCTGTCTTAACACATGTTCACAATACCGGTGTGTCCACACACTCGAGCAGACCTGACAGTAGCTGTTTAGAATGGAGAGTCAGTTACATTCAGAAATGCAGTCTCACAGGCTACTGTTGCTCTATTTCCTAAGGCTTCAACTCATAGTTCTGGCTCCTTGTCTTGAACACAGTGGGACAACAAACAAAACCTCCACACACAGGAGCAGCAGCTGCATTAGTATTTTGTTGCCAAGATATTATGCAAGTGTTAAGCTGAGCTGATCAGCCAAAGCACACCTCCACGGGTTGCAGCATGAAATGTGGCAAAGGGAAGGTGGAGAAGAACAGCCAGGTTCAATAAAAGCTCGCTTGGCTGGCAGAAGGTCCACCTACTTCCCAGAGCTGGAGAATGGCCAGGGCCTTAGGAGATGAGAGAGCAATGGAACAAAACCTGGAGATTATGAACTCTGGACTGTCTCCTATTTAATGGGGAGTGTCCACATGAACACAAAATAATTCAGAACAAGTAAGCAGCTGTCAAATGCTACGGACTATGCGGCATTGTCCTAAATGTTCTGTTTATCTCAAGTCCTCGTTACGTTATCTAACCCTTAGTATATATGTGGTACAGAAACACACACTTAGTCATACAGAGGTAAAACAATTGTTCTAAAAGATAGGTATTTTAGATATAGATAGATATTATGCAACAAAACATGATGTAGGAATACAATTTGTATCTAAAATTCCATAAACTGTAAATCACTGTGACATACGGTTATGCCTCACATGATAATTTCTGGATATTCTTTTATTTGAAATAGCCACATCCTTTCCAAACATATACTCAAACAAAAAGAGCTTGTATTTGTCAGAAATTTTGGAAAATATATTTTTTGACTGAGTAAAGTGATGTAACCAATTTGAAATTATTTAAATAAATACATGCCACTTATTTTTGTCCATATTTAAATTCATTAACAAAATTTTGTGGGGTTTTTTATCCTGAAGAATTTAAAGAATATTTACTATGTTCTCTTCTATTGACCCTGAAATATACTACACTCTAGGGAGAAATTTAACACACAAAACAAGGGCATGCAATATTTAAATGTTACATACAGCATTTTACAGATATACCAATAAAAAAGGCAAAAATGCTCAACGTGGATTTCAGTGTCTTAATACAGGGATGCCCCTCGACTTACAATGGGTTTATGTCCTCATGAACCCAGAGTAATCTGAAGATACTGTAAGTCAAAGATGCTTTTAATACGCCTGCCATCTGCTGCACCAGAGTTTAATGACACAGTACATCGCCTGAGGACACATGGCATACGGGGAGCTGTGCGGCACTGCTGCTTTTCAGCAGCGCAGGAGGGAACTTAGAGCCCAGGGAAAGACTGAAGTTCAAAATTTCAACTACAGTGTCTACTGACCTTGTATGGCTTTGGCACTGTCATAAAGTGGAAAACACTGTAACTCAGGAGCCTTCTGTACATGTATCCTGATTCATATGTTCACTTAGTTTTCATCACCTTCCTCTTAACCCCCACACCTCGCATATTTTGTATGACTATACTGAAAAATGAATGGCATCACAAAGATCCCTTAGCCCATTGTTTCTTTATGCATTCTGTTCTCCCATTCCATTTTTCCCATTTCCATGTTGTTCTATTTTTTTTTTTTTTTTTGTCTTTTTGAGACAGGATCTCACTATGAAGTTCAGGCTGGCCTTGAGCTCTCTTTGTTGCCCAGGCTGGTCTCAAACTTGCAAGGATCTTCCTGCCTCGGCCTCCCGAGCGCTGGAATTAGAGGCATGTACCACCACACCTGGCTTCAGTGTTGTTCTTCAAGAATCTTTTTCATTTTCAATTTCCCTGACCTCAGCTGGGTTAGATAACTCTGTTGTCTTCCAAGAGGCTCTTGAATATGTTCTCATGCTCAAACTTAACTGTGGTGATAACAGTAGCATCAGTCATAGCATTATTAATAACACTAGGAACCAGCAGAAGCAGGACTAGAGATAGTGTTTCATCCCCTGGCAACACCACCAACAATGTACTGTGCAGGTCTCATGTACAGGCTTCAAGTGCTGGGGGCTTTAAGTGCATTAACTCTAATTTATTAAAGTTCCATGAAGTTACCCTAATTTATTTTATCCCCATTTTACAAATGAGGAAACCGTATTGATTCCTCCTCTATAATTTCTTTTTTGCTGTTGTCTATAGGCATGCTCTCTGTTCTCTCTTAAGCAAACTGTGTTGCTATATATTGATATCTCTGCCCCAGAAATATCTTTTGTACTTACAGTTTTACTGTTTTTCAGAATTCGAAATCATCCATTTCTGATGTTATCTTTATTACTTGTGCTCTTCTTGGATTTGGTTTGTTTCTTTGCTCACAGTTTGAACCTAGATGCTTAGTCTACTTATTTGTCCCATTATAATACTACAAATGGTTAAGTCTATGAATTTCCCTGCAAGCTTTTGCACACACATCACACAATCTAAGTCCATGTTTCTTTAATTCTAAGCGAGTACTCTACGTTCATATCTTTATAATTTGCTACACATCTTAGAATGAAGAGGCAGCACATACAACAGGTAGCACAGCAGGCTCCGTTCTGAATAGTTTCCAATGATTATCAGCCAGGCTGCAGCCATGATGTAACTTCTACTCTTGCTACCTGCACAAACTCAGGTATTGTCCCTACTGGTGTCATTCAGTGGAGTTAGGTTATTAACATTATTGTTTCTAAAGAGCTGAATTAAATTGCTTTTTCAAATAGCACCATTTTGTTGATATAAAATTTTGCACCAATACTTTCTAAGAAGACATGAAAGCTTTGCCCTCAGAACTTGCAAAATGATTGGCAGGGCTTGAAACAAAATTCTGAACAGTAATACATCCTCGAAAGTAATGTCATAGCACCACTGCTCTTAGTAGCACAGAGGACATATGATAAGGAATAAGAGGGTTGAACAAAGTTTGTTCACAGAAACCTTCATCTTCATAAATATAGAATAACCATTTATTTTACAGACGTTGGCATCTTAGCTTTAATGAAGGACGAATCCTATATTTAAAATTATTCTGGGCTAAACGTAGAATTTTCTTTTACTTCCATTTTGATTTTTTTGTGTCTTTTAGAATGGATTCTTCAAATGTGTGAATTTGGGTTACTTTGTTTTCCACTTTTGTTTTTAACTTCCAGCTTTACTGTATTGAAAAACATGTTATCTACATTTATATATGCAAATAATCAATGGAGACTTCTTAGAAACCAAATGTATGGTCAGATTGCCAATGTTTCATAACTATTTGAAAAGAAAGTGTTTCTTATCTTTCCTGGTATCCTTTCTTTTAAATAGGGCCATAAATGAAATAATATTCTGTAATCCTAGTGGAAAAGAGAAAGAAAGAATAGGATTTGAAGTGGACCAGTTGTCTTATCATCTGATGGTAAATACCCAAAGCAAGACACTAGGCTAGAATACAGACTTAAAGAACTGAGGGAAATAAAGCAAAACTAACACAAGATAAAACAAGATTTCAGACTGGAATCAGAAGAAAATATTTTTATGACACGACAAAGCTTTGTTTCCAAGCTATAGATTCTGTTTTCCTTTTGTTTGCCTCATTTTGATATTTCTAACATTTCTGGTTTTTACTTTTGCCACTTTTGTGGATCTGAGAATTACCCTTATTATTATTAAGCTCACTCATTCCTTCAGATCTAATTTATAGCAATTCAGTCTTGGTGTGACTGCTCTAACAGCTATGAACTAATGGAAAAAACATGGAGGATATATTATTAAATATAAACATTAAAGAAAGTTTGTTTATGGATCTTCTAGAATAATCGCACAGACACTTTGTGTATAATACTGTGTAATCAGTCTATGATTTTTGTTTTCACTTGACATGTACATGATAATTGCAAATATTTACTGAGCACAGCGTCATGCTTCAGCACAACTGCATAATAATGAAAACAAGGCATTTTGCATACCCATTACCTCCTAAATTTATCATTTCTTTTGAAAAAAACACTCAAAATCCTCTCTTGTAGTCATTTTGAAATATTCAAATAGTTCAGTATTGCTAACCATAGTCATTCTGCTGTGCAATAAAGCAACAGGATTCATTCATCATTTCTGACTATAACCTGTCCCTGTCTACTAGTCTCTTTGCATCCTCCTCACTTTGTACTTTATTCTTCCTCTGGGATCTGTGGCAGAGGAGCCAGTACACTCCCCAGCTGATTACAGAGGTGAGTCCTGGAAGTGCAAGTTTGGCAGCCATGCAGCATAAATCAGTGGCCACTTAACACAAGCAAAAACAAAGCTGTGAGGGGTGGGCATACAACACACTTGAATGAAGAGTTCCAGGTGACTTGGAGGTTTGTATATAGGAAAACTTGGGACAAAAATCACTCATTCTGCTTTGCATTAAAGTCAGTTACAGTAGGAGTTAGATTTCCAAGAATCAGAGATTGAAAATGTTCCTCCCTATAGTTTCTCATACCCAAGAAACAATACAACTGGGTTTATTAAAAGAAGCAGTTGATGTTTAATTGTTTGATCAATCTTGCATACCTATATCTGGTAATCTGAGTAACTACCTTGAAGATAATAATAAGTAACACAACAACCACTACTGATTTCCTATCATCTTGTTTTGAAATTCTGTGCTGTTTTTATAGTTTTTGTGTTGTTTTGTTTTTGCGTTTGTTTTTGTTATTCTGTTTTTGTTCTTTTCTCAAAAAAAAATGAAGTCTTAAGAGATGAGAAGAAAAAGAATAATACCCAATAACTTGCTGCTGTAACTCTATGGCTTTTTCTCAACATCCTCTTCATCCTACTTTCTCTGTCTTCTCCTCTTTCTTTTTGAAGCTCTCTTCTCCCTAGCTATTCAGGTGCTGACTGGGTGGATTTCTATCATGCGCCAAATGTCATCTCCATGGGGGACTATATTAAAGTACACTGTATAATGTAATCCTCATTCTATAGTTTATAACAAACCAAGTTTAATTTAAGTTAATAGGAAGTTATGACTTTTAAATTATGAAGAGTAAAACACAAAGTTATGTGCCAGGTTCAAAAAGCCTCCTAAAAGTGCCTGCATATGTCACCACTGGACACAAATGACATCTAAAATCATCTTACAAATTCACTTATCACCTGAAGACAGGGAATCTGGAATTCTGAGGCATCACATGGAGGAGAGCTAATCATTCAATTGGAAGTGTTCCTTTTAGCTTTTAGACAGCCACAAACTAAACTTATACCTTGGTTAAACAACTAAGCATTTTTAGTTTAATGCTTACAAAAGTTGTAGTCTAATGTTATGGATATCCTGTTGCTGGAAAATATCCAGATTATTTAAAATTTTTCAATACCAAAATAAAGCTTATTTGCATACTGACAAAAAGTCAAGTCCTAAGATTACTTTATGTGCTCAGGAGTATTTAAAATGCTACCCAAATCTCTTCCTGGAAATACATTTAAGTAGTAAGTTATAAGTCCCTCATAGTCAACTTATCAAAATTTTTAAATATTTAGAAGACTTTAAAGTTATTTACTTAATTTTGATTATTCATTTTATATACTTATTTGCTTTGAAAATACATTTTCTTGGTGCTCTGAATTCATAACATTTGAAGTGCTATTATAATTATCTTCCATTAATATGCTAATTTCTTCAAAAACTATACTCAATTGAAGCATGTAAAGTTTTAACCACCAGAGATTAATTAGGCTAATTAAAATACTATCTCATTTTATTTTTACTTTACAATTAGTCCATTATCATTTAATGATTTTCATAATAATAATGTAATATAATATTTGGTGGGATTAGTTTTTTTTTTCTAAAACATTAGTTTTATGGTTAACTTCGTTAAAAATCAATCAGCTAAACACCCACTGTGGTTTGGCCTGTTTTTTCTTCAGTTAAGTAATTTCCACTCTATAAACTAACATCAACTTTTCCTTCCAACCATATATAATACATACTACCTATCACTTTAGCTAATGGAATTGTCTGTTGTGCCTTGAATGTGGATACAATGCTGGATACTACACTGGATCCGCAGTCCAGCCAGCTTGCTGTGGCTAGAAAACCCTTGACTCTGATAAGAGGGTGATAGTACTTTTTCTCATTGTCAGTTTCTAATAATGTGCCCATTATAAGACCCCAAGTGACCCTGTCCCTGCTTCCTTCTTCTGCCTCCTGATACCCTCAGAGCTGCAGTACCACACCGATGCTAAATTTCCTGGGGCTCTGTGCCTTTGCACACTCTGCGTCCTCTAGCTTGGCTCCCGTCTTTTGCTTTGCTTGCCTACTTGGCTCTTTCCATCTTTGGAAACTGTTCGGAAGACCTGTTCCATGGAAGAATTCACCACTCTGTCCTCAGTATGATCTTTTTCCCTTGTACCTGCTCCTATTATCTTACACTGAACTGTACAGCATCACTTACCGGTGCCCATTAAGGAGCAGATGGTAAACTGAATTTTGACATACCGTGGACTTGAGCATTCTTCCAGAAATTTCATGTATTTGGTTATACACATTTTAGAAGCAAGAAAAGCTGTTTGTTCAGACTGGCTAATATGGAGCTTCTTAGATAAGCCAAGTCAGGTAAACACGACTTTCTTCTGGATTCTACACAAGGTCCAAATGCTTTTAGAGTCTACAGTATATGAACAGTCTATTGCTTAGTTACGCTTCTCATTGCTGAGACAAAATATGTAACACCAACAAGTTAAAGGACAAAAGGTTTACTTTGGCTTACAGTTTGTAGGGGTTTCAGTTCATAGTTGACTGGCTCCAGGACAGGTTCTGGGCAGAGGGGTATCATAGAGAAGAAACAGTCCATGGTGCAGAATGCCTCATTTTCCCTTTCATCCCATCTCAGCTACAAGCCTCTTGAGTGGTGCCACCCATAGTCAGGAGGTTCCTCTCATTATCCACAGCTAGAACTGTGCTAAAACGCAGTGGCCTAACTTAGTAATAGCATCCTCAGTCCCTATCCATACCACTTCATCCACATTCACACACCCTAAATCCAACCAGGTCCAAAACCCCCACCTGTAAGTACAAGAGGCTATGGGAGGAAATCTAGGTACAAGGTGTAACATCCCTGTGTGCTCAGGTAAAATATACACAGAGAGACAGACAGACAGACACATACACACACGTGCACGCATGCACAGAGTACATCAAGAAAATGTATATACACTTCAACAGTTCGTTGCACTAATAAATGTCCAGAAGTTAATGACCCACACTTTGAGCAAAGCCACAGCACTGCCAGAGCATGACACAGTACAAGATGTGCCAACAAGTTTATCCAGTAAGAAAAGAAAATACTATTAGGGGGAGAGCTGACACATTCAATTCCTTTCATCCCCAAAGATTACATTAAATAATATTTGCATCCTTTGCATGCCTTGCTTTTCATTAGATTTCTTGTTATCATGCTAAATAATTGATTAAATTTTACTTATTTATATCCCATTGTAAACTGCTTGCTTTGCAACCTATTAATTTCTTTTTAAATTGAGTTACATGTATCCATTTGTGTGTTTATCTACTGTCCGGTGGATTTTTAAACCTCATAATTCCACACTCAGAATTCTGGGTTCTGTTATCCACTACCACCCTCAACTACTTTGCTTTTCATTTCTGAAAATCTCTGTATATTCTGAGGACAAACTCTGTCATTACTCCATATTTCAAAGTTGATGGATGATTCAGTGTATACTGAATACAGTGACATGCTGGTTATTATTCTCCATAAACTGCCTTTCAAAATAGGGAAAAATTGAATTTAACTAAATGTTTCCACCTACCATGACTCATGTAGCAGAACAAGAATATAGAACACTCTGAAAATTACTTTGAGAAATAGTTTTTAGTGAACTTGAACTCAATCCTGTAGAGCTCAGTTTTTGCAAAAGGAAAGCTTACATAAGTTGAGATCAGTAGGGTTTACAAGAATGATCAACTGCTCCCAGCCACAGTAAGATGTATCACCTCCATGTGTAATAACAAATGGGCAAATAGTCACTGTAATAAAATATCTACTCTTGTGTAATGAAAGGTCAATATATATTCGCCTCTGAATGTTTTCTTCAATATCCGTGTACCAATGGATTTTATCAAGGTAACTGAAAAGTGGAGGAATTCTCGATTTATGAATTCCAGTGTTTAAATGGAGGAAGAAATCTTTATTGAGCCAGGACCTTGAGCCACTCTTTTAGGGTTCATTTTTCTCACTTAATATCTACAGTAATGTCTTTAGGTATTACTGTTCTAAATATCTTTGCATAAAGATATTTCTGTTCAGAAAATGTAGAAATCTTGTTCAAAGTCATATCTTATTATTATATTACATAAACAACCTTTAATTTTATGCCTTCTTCTAAAACCAAGTTTTTGGTTTAGTATATTTTAAAAAAGTAATAATCCCCTATGAAATGAAGAACTCCTTGATAGAAGTGTTCAATGTGAAGAACAAACTATTTTTCAGAAAAACCAATAAATATTCCTGTATCAAAACTATATTTACACTAAAGTGGCACAAAAATGACACCGGCTCCAATATGACCATAGAAAATGTTCCGTGAAAAGTAGACAAATACATACATGTATTTAAAATACTGTCAGTGTACTTTTAAACACCATGGTCTCAAATCCCTCATTTTACAATTGCAAAATACAGATAGAAAGCATATAGTTACATCAAAATGGTGAAGCCCCTCTCTCCCTTGCCTTTCCTCTAGAAAACCAACTGGGCCACTGTGTCAACAAGTACTCTGTGTACATCAGGAGAAGTTACCTAAGTTTCTCTGGTATGCAAAAATTGGATTTGTTTTCTGGAGTATCACAATGGAAAAAAGAGTGAAAAGGCATAGTGGTAGTATTTGCGCATTTGAAATGATGTGTCAGCCTCTTCAGAGAATAAATAATTCAGTGAGTGTACTGAGAGTTTAACCACAAGACCTGACAATCAGCTTGGGCTAAATTTATAAATGGTGGTGCATGTTCAATTTATTTTATCTTCTGTGTTTCATTCTGTCACCTAACATGATGGCATTCAATATAGACCTGCAGAGAAATAATATCCATTTCTAAAATGTTTAAGTGAAACACTACTACATTTCCAAATAAAATGAAAAAAGCGCGCTTGTAGATAAATAGCATAATAGCAGTACCACAGGATGTCTATTAATTTCAAGGGAATTGATAACTTCATTAATTCACAATTCTATATTCAGAACATCTTTCTTGTTAGGAAAATTCCAGGTGTTCTTTCTTGAGAAATCCAAAAGAGACCACAAGCATTTCTCTGGATTCTAGTAACTGAACCATTACAAAATATGGTGGCCCTTGTTTTAAGGCAAATATGCAAATGTGCCACAGATGAGTGTTTGGGGTGTCGTCATATAAACCTTGATGCAGCTCTTAGCTTAGTCAGCTACAAGCTATACAAACGTGGGAAAAGTAACCTCAAAGCCTCAAGTTGTACACTGTGAAATAGTATAATAAATAGAACACATTACATTTACATGGTTGTTTAAAAACTTAAATGAAAGAAGGTACCAGAAGCTAAATTTTACATGAAGCATCCAATAATTCCATAAATACTGATCATTGCTGTTTATACCTTTACAGCATGCTTTGACCCTTCGCCTATCACTGGGAGAATGGGCTCTTTTGCCCCATCCACCCTACATATGTGCTTAACATTTTGTAGTCATGTCAGTCTCTTGTCCTCTCTCATAAACATCCTTTTGTTATGGTATTTTTCAAAATTCATGTTACAGTTTGTTAATGGGCTGTAAAATCAGTTTAATAATACCTCAGAACTAGATTCAAAAATAAAAGAAGAAAGAACAACATGGGCTGTGATTTGATTGTTGTCTTGATTACTTTTTTTCGTTGCTGAGACAAAACACCCAATGCCCAAAATGAAGGAAGGAAAGGTTTATTTAGCTTGCAGTTTGTGGAGGTTTCAGTCCATACTTGGCTGGCTCAGAGGCAGAGTGGCACGTGGCAGAGGGAAAATATTCATGGTGGCAGAGCACAGCAAAAACCAGAGTAAAGGGAGGAATGGCTGCAAGCAGCCTCTTCTCTTCCCTTACATTGTAAACAGGCTACCCCCACCCAGGAGTTGTGTAGCTCTCACACACTCTCCATGCCTACCTCCTCCACAGGCTCAGGATGTATACAAAGTAAGCACCTTGGCTTCCTGCTGAGTCACTCAGCCAAACCTCTGGACTCCCCAAGTTGACACAAAGTATCAACCCATAACAACTGTGTCTTCCAAAAATTCACCCACTGGAAATTTTATTCCTATATTTATATGTGATATTTGGAGGCAGGGTCTGTGAAAGGTAATTGAGATCAGGTGAGGTCATAAGATTGAGGCCACTGAAATGGGATTAGTGACATTGGAAGAGGAAAAGAGACCTGAGCGAGCATGCATGCTCTGCCACTCACACAATGCTCTCTTCCAGGTTATGATGCAGCAAGATGGTCCTTACCAGGTGCTGATACCTGCAACTTTGACTTCCTTGCCGCAGGCATCATAAATCTAATAAGTCTGTTTTCTTTATAGTTTATCCAACTTGTGGAATTCACTTACAGAAACAGAAAGCAGACCAAGGCAGAATGGGATGGCATAGGATAAAACTGAATGGACACTATCAGAGCACATTGTACACAGTAAAGGGTAAAGATTGTTTTCTAAAACATTGACTACTGTGTGCATGAGTTTGTATGCATTAGGTTGTAACATAAAAGATGCATTTTACTTCTAGGTCATATTTAAAACATCTACAAATGACTAGACAAGATGATGTTCTACTACACACCTGGCAACTGGCTCTGACTGGTCTGTGTTCATGACCCAGGGAATGGAAACAGAGTCCTGTGTCTCCGTTTTGCTTTTGAAGTGGGCTAAGAATTCTACTACTATGGGGTATGGAAGATGGTAGGGTGCTGATTTTCTAAATTGGTGATTCTATCACCTGGATTAGCTCATTAAAGGTGATGTATGTCATTTAGATTTGAAATTGTCATAAAATCCCATCATTGTGCTGCCAACATCAGTCCCACAGTATAATGAATATAATCCAATAATTACTGAACATGGAATATACCAATAGCACCAGGAAAAAAGCTTAAAATCTTTTGTGCTGGAGATTTTTGTGTAAATATTCAAATGTTTTTCTCTCTATTGGATGAAAATGCTTCCCTACAGGGATACTTTTTCGAAGTAAAACAGCTCTAGTATACATTCATGTTTAATGTAAACAAACTGTGGATACTTGATGCAAACCATGCAAAAAAAAAAAAAAAAAACACCTCTGGCATAACAATGTAACCCCCCTGAGATAAATAAGAATTTTCCATTTCATATTCATTCACTCTGGCATAATAAGAGGAGTCTTT
This sequence comes from Dinomys branickii, assembly GCA_004027595.1. Lineage (NCBI taxonomy): Eukaryota > Metazoa > Chordata > Mammalia > Rodentia > Dinomyidae > Dinomys > Dinomys branickii. Next base: position 150,295 of record PVLD010002307.1, on the reverse strand, counting down.
GGGGAAGGATAAAAAGAAAGAGAAAGAAATTTATTAAAATTAATGTATATCCCTCTCTCTAGATCAAGGTATTTTTGGTTTCAGAGATTTTCACTGCCTCTTTCCAATTTCTGAGAAATTAGATTAATTTCGAGGATTTCTCAGAGCACTAACAACATTTGTAAATCAGGATCTTAGCAAAGGATCTGTAACTGCTCTATTCTTAACTGGTAAGACAGAGTTCAGATGCAAAATCAGACTCATGTACATGTTTGTGGTATTTCTTTTCCCCTTTAAAGATACAGTTTTTTGAAGAAAAAACTGCCCACAGAAACATCAAAAGTGAATTTTAACTCATTCCTCCTGTCTTTAAAACTGGAGTCAATAAGTCAGGCCTTCTGAACAATGCGTAAGTGCATCATGACCCTGTGCGATGAAGTTAAGAACCGCTCCAGCAGTCTGCATTCAAAGGTCAGTTCCAATATAGTTCCAGCTTTGTGAGTGGGATATTACTCAGGTCTGCTGTGCCTCGCTATCTTCATGAGTAAAATTAATGTAACAGCATCTATTCTATAGAGTGTCAGTCATGTTTAAAGAAGAAAATATATGTGAAACATTGTAGGACTGACTTAGAATAAGTGCTCCATAAATGGTAGCTTTTAAGGATAACAAGCATCCTAATAAGTCCTAAGAATACACTACACTGTACCATTCCAGGATCACACACTTTTCTTTCCATGAAATACATATTAACAAAACATGTTAACTCTTACATTTAAATGCATGTTATATTATTTTAATGCAATTCCAATAGGTATTTATGTTTAAAGGATAAATATTCATGGCTGAATTAGTGAATGAAGCTTGTTAGAAAGAATGCTGCATTTTACCTATTTCTCATAAGCTCAAAGGAGGGAGAAAATGAAGAAGCAGAATGAAGAGCTGATAGGACTCGAGGAACTTGCGACGGATGGGGATTGTGTAGTGCTGCTGCAGAGAAGAGATTCTCCCTCTATAAAGGGGCTGTTCAAACTAACACATCTGTCATTTTACTCACCGATAAACCTCTTCCTTTCCTAATCTCTCACTTTGCCTGGAGTTTTGTAACTACTATTCTTTTCTCAAATTCTGATACCAATGTGATTTCCATTCCACAGATGAAGGAAATCACGTGGTATTTGCCTTTCGCCACCTGGCCTGTTTCATAGAACATAATAAACCCCTTGTCCATTTTTGTTGTCACAAATGACATCATTTCATCCTTATCATGGCAGAATAGTATCCCATTAAATGTACGCAGAACAATCTCTTAATCCACTGATCTGCTTATGGACATTTACATTATTTTAATGTCTTGACTAACTTGAAAAATGCTGCATTAAGCGTGGACTACAGATGTCTCTTCAACACATTGATTTTGTTTCCTCTGCATAGGAGGACTAAGTTCTTGTCATTTATTGTACAGCATGTCGTTCAATAGTGAACATTATACACACATAAACTCAATAGCTCATAATAAAGCACTGCATAATTCAAAATAGCTAGAAGTGAAGATTTTGAATTGCTCTGTGCAAAAAAGATAGTTTAAGGTAATGGATATGCTAATTAATCTTATTTGATCTCTAAACAATGAATAAAACCATTTGTAAAAAAGTTAGATCAATATGTTTTAAAATTTTATTTATTTTTATGGTCCTGGGGATTGAACTGAGGACCTTGCACTTGCCAGGCAGGCGCTTATGCCACTGAGCTATATCCCCAGTCTATACTTTAAAGTTTAAAAACTAGCTTATCAATTGTGCACTGTGTGTACTACTTATATAGAAAAATGAAATAGAAACAAAGGAAAAATGTATACTTCACTGTTTTCTAAAATTATTTTTTGAGTTAAATTTTAAGTGATTATTTTCAGTTAAATTTCAATTATTTGCTTACATATGTCATTGAGAAACACAAACTATATCTCATTCCTCCTAATGTTCTACATACTCCCTGGCAGATAGCTTAGGCTCACTGAACTAAAAGTGAATATATGACTTATATTAATAGGAAAGCAAAGTTTCTTGCTTAGCAATCTGCCTGGCTTACAGTTAGCACTGCAAGAACTTGAAGATCACCTGCCCTTTGTATGGGAAGATGGAGGAATCATTAACATCATTTATATCTTCATTCTCCTAGGGTTACGCTGCAATAAGAATAAAGTCAAATGAATGTGTACAGCATTCTAGAATGTTTACATTGTATGCATAGGTCTATAGGTCTACAAGGTTTGTTACCCTTTCATAAATATGTTTTGAGTAGTGTAGTCAGGTTTTTATCTTTTTAAAAAAAGCATAAAGGCCTATAATCACAACCTAAATTATATCACTAGCTCCCCAAATTATTCTAGTCATGAAGACTTTTCCTTCAAAAAATTTAAACCAAATTCAATCAATAAACACATCACAGGGATTTAAGTAAAATGACAATACAATGACAACTTAGCTATTCACACAAAAATCCGGCCAAATGAGTGACAAATGCCATTTATTGGGCACCTCCATCATTATTCTCAAAATAATCAATTAGCAGGCATCACTCTTCATTTAGAAAGCAAGGCACAGGCTTGGGATTTAACTTGTTCAAGGCCACATGAGGAAGGGACCTAAGACTCAGGTTCCTCAGTCTTCTGAGCTTGATTTATTTCCACTACATTTCATTCCTGGAATAAAAAATTGGAAAGAGCACAAAATGTAGGATAAAGATTGATACTGGTAGGAGAGAGAGACATGCAAACTGGAAGAAAAGACGAAGCAATGAAATGAAGAGATTAGAACCACTGTAGAGGAGTAAGATATATTACCTGCTCCGAGCAAGCCTGACCTCTGTCTATGACTGACTGACTTTTATTTTATTGCAATTTAAAAGAAAATAAACCATACAGAAGAAGGCAAGTGAGGGGCTGGGGATATAGCTCAGTGGAATAAGCGCTTGCCTAGCAAGCGCAGGGTCCTGAGTTCGATCCCCAGTACCGCAAAAAAAAAAAAAAAAAGTTTAAACAGAAGAAGTCAAGTGTCCCAAAGTCAGTAATAATAGTCAAAACAAAGGTTGAACATAAGAAATAGTAACATTGAGCACCGAGTTTGACAACAATAAGCATTTCATAAGCATTTATAGAATATGTAACAGTCGTGTTGGGTGTGCATTAAATGCTTACTATTTACCATTGTTAAATACATTCCATGTACTATTTTACATGAGTATGCTGTCAGGTGGGTTTATCATCCCCATTCCCTGTATGGGGAAATGGATACTCAGAGCTGATCTTGCCTTGCTGCTTCTCAGGTTGGTGGAAAAATGTGCCTAATGCAGGCCCTCTGGCTTCTAATCGTCAGGTCCTAGGCAGTGGTGTCCACTAAAAGGAAAATAGAATTATCCAGGTTTTCTTAACTTATTGCAAACTAAGACAAGAAATTCTTGCTCTAAAAGCTGGGTTATTACCAATAGATAAGTTGCTTTTATGAAATAGAATAAATACTACTTATACAGAAAAATGAAATAGAAACAAAGGAAAAATGTATACTTCTCTGTATCATTAAAAATGAATGAGTCCTTGTCTCAGAACAAAAAATCAAAAAGATTTTTGATGGGGTTGTACTTAAGGGTGAGGGCTCTGGATTCATTCCTTTGTACTGGGGAAAAACAGTAAAGAAGTACAGATCCTGGTAGACATGAAGCATCCACTCTCCTCTTTAAATGTCACTAAGAGGTTGTCAAGAAAATGGAAAATGAGGGCTGGGATATAGCTCAGTGGAATAAGCACCTGCCTGGCAAGTGCAAGGTCCTGAGTTTGATCCCCAGTACCACAAAAAGAAAAAAAAAGAAAATGGAAAATGTACTTGAAATCTGATTAGTACACATACATGTCAATAATCATTTCCCACAAAGCAATTATGCTAAGATGTATAATAAAAGTATTAATGTGTACATTTCATTATGCCAAAAATTATAAAGGGAGGAACTTGCAAGAAACTTACTTTACTCATCATCATTTTATTGAAATGAAGATGTTGGAGATGTGACAAAACTTTGCAATAATGGAGCAGAGACATTCGCTTAACAAATATAGATGTGTGTAAGTGTGAAACGCTGTGTGGACCTCATTATGAATAAACTGAGCAATCACAAATAAGTAACCACATGTGAAGAACCGCCACATTGCCCTCCCCCAGACCCAAATGTGACTGTGCTTACTTGCGAGCAGTGCAAGGTAGATACAGGTGACTTCCGTACATTGGCTGTCAGTTTGATTAGTGAGTCTGGCCAAGTCTGTATACACATCTTCATGTAAGCAAGTGGATGGCGCAGGTTGGGCTAGCACTGCTCCTTGCCAATGGCCACAGTTGAGCCCTGAGAAGCGGGGCATAAGACTGTTGGGCTAAGATATGAGATAATGTCTTCACTGAGGCCTGTGTGACTCCAGAGAAAATTCCTTCCCACAATTGACTACAAAGCAGGTTACTCATTACCCACAACATGAATCTGATTGTTCTGTTCCTTTTGCAAGGATGCTTTGTTCCCTTTTTAAAGCAGCCTTGCCTGCTTAGCTACTTAGAGAGCACATCCAGCCATAATCCCTTCAACATTTTCCTCAGCGTGAATGTGATCAGCAAATGTCCAACTTCTGGCTGCCTCAGGGTCTTTTGTTGCCAGTCAAGAACTGGCCATCTAGATCCCCACTGCACGGCCATGTCTCTTGCTCTTTCTCTTCACTGTGTGCCATAACACCTTGCAGGAGACTGGGGTCCACTGCAGGGGTGCCCAGTACCCATGGAAGAAATTCAAAGTTTCCTAAGGAAAGGGGCCTGCTGTCTTTTAGTGAAGAGGAAGAGTTGGTTTTCATGAATGGTAATTATACTCATTAAGGACAACACACATGTGTGACTGTCCTAAGCATTCACCCAACCTGTAGCATTTATCACAGCAAAGAGTTAAATGCTGAGATCTCCCATTACATGAGTGATAGCACCATGCCATTGTCCAGTTTTAATGTGCAGCTGATAGATTTAATACTACAGGTATCACGTCCTTGCAGTATTATGTAATTAAGCCTTTACTCCTACAGTACACACTTCACAATAACGGGGATCATGTGTTTTATTTGTCTCTGAATATCCAGTGTCTGTTCATTACGAATGCACAGACAACACGGGCTGATGAAGCGAACGAACAGAAGAAGCGGAGCTGGAGGTCAGAGCCCTGGCGCATGCGCGCTCCGCACTGTGGCCTGTCCTCAGGACCTCCCTCTAGGGGAGTATGTAGATCAGCGTCCATTGTAAGCAGAGAGGAAAAGAGGCACGACAGGGCAGTTAGAGCTCCCAGAACTGACCCACCAAGACGAAAGTCCATGGGATAAGAGGTGAAATGACACAAAACGAAAAGCTTCCAGGTTCAAGATCTCCCCACTAGTGCGAATGCAATAAAATAATATGTAGAAAAAGGAGCAACAAAGTTCATAAAATGGAAACTAAAGGATTAACCCCTTGCAAAATTTGCTCATAATTGATGAGAAAGAGCATTTAGTTTCTAAATCCATTTGTAAAGTATGGCTCCTCTACTCTGAAAATAACCCTTGGTTCTTTCTTAATATGGGAAAGAAAAACATAACCATCATTTATGTGTGTGATATTGAGAACTCAGGCTATTTTTTAATTTGAATAAACCTTCAGATCTCAGCCTCATTATTGTGAAAAAGTAGTTCCCATAAGGTATGTTTAGCATCATTATTTACAATGAAAAGCAAAAAGCTGGAGTCTTAGTCTCACTAGCCAGGAGTCAAATGGTGTTCATTTATCAACAAAACTATCTTTGTTCACAGGAAAGCTGAAGTTATTTTCCTCCTAGGACTACTTTGTACTGGCTTTGAGGAATTAAAGGAACTACTCCAGCAAAATATGCCATATCATGTTTCATGTTTGTTTATCTACATCTTATGTAGTTTGCTAGCTTTTAGAAACAAAGTTTCAGTTTATCATCTAAGGACAGATGATTTTTAGAATGTTGATTAGTAGTGATTTTGCAGGTACCACAGAACTACTTTGATTCTGTTTTCTCAGGTTAAAAATGGGATATACTTTCTATAAAATGGGATACTTATTGACCCATATCATGGGCTAGTAGAAGGAATATGCATGTGGTAAGAGATGTATACAGCACATACATTACACAGTGCACCTTTTAATGATCATTCCATTTCATTCCTGTATTCAGATGTCAGTTTTGAAAATAGAATTACATTGTCTTATATGCAGTAGCAGATTCAGCTTAATAACGTGAGAGTTCAAACTGAGGAAGTGTGGTCTTTCCTGTAAGTTGTACTAATAAATAGCCCACAAGCATACCAAAGGCAAAGATGTGCTCAGCGTTTACTATGCTGCACAGTTTTCAGAACTACTATAAGCAACCTGCACTAATACAACCTCATCCAGATAATGCATCAGATCTGAAATCAACCTGCAGTAATCACCAGTACCATTGTGTTTGGCATCCACCCAGATGAGGAATTGAGTCCTCAGCTATCATTAATTGGACAAAGTATGGAGGAACATTTAGTAAGAGGTTGGGGAGGGTCTTAGCAAACAGTTAACATACACATTATCCAAACAGCATTCACCTCACCCAGCTCAATATCTGGATAGGCAACATTTGAGCATGGAATACTTAATATTTGATGAATCTAGTCTACTCTAGTTTGGTATGTTTGACTATTGTAATGATTTTTTTGCACTGTTGTGAAATCTAGTTTCTTCTTGCTTCAATCTATTGTAAATATTACTTTTTTCCTTTTTTTGCTCAAATTTTACAACCCAACATCTATTCCATGTAAGAACTTGTAAGTATTTAAAATAAACTCTATCTTGACTATTTTCCTTATTAAAGCAAACTAACTATAAACATTATCTCTTTTTAAAGATACTGTATAGACAACAGATTTAAAATAAATTTTATGTAGATAATTGCCAGTTGCTGCCAGATGAAACAGAATTCGCTGATTGCGCATCTATTTTATTTGAGGAAAACTGCGATCTTTTTAACAAATCACCCTAACCGTGACCACATTTATTGATCCCATGTATCTGCTGTGCAACGGATAGCAGCTGATTACCACATCGAAGATTGCTATAGTGACAGTCTCAATTCATGTTTAAATTTCACAAATTTCTCTCTCACTGCCCCTCCTTCCCCTCATTAGAGGACTATTACACCAAAATGGAAAGGGTAAAGATCCAAATGCTTACAAGACATGAGACTTTCCTGATAGTCCATGGTTCCTAACATCATCCACCATGGGACAGGATTGGAATTCCATGTCCCCTACATCACACTCTGAATTACTGAGCTCTCATACACCACATGAGGCATACTGCTACTTTTTACTTTTTATAGGAATCTGTGATACTGAATAAAAAGTACTCAGGGTTTAGCAGAGAAACTCTAAAGCAATTAGCGGGCAGTGAAAAAAAAACAATAAAAGTATAGTATATTCTGGCACAGTGATATACCTGTGATCATAGCTACTCAGGAGGCCCAAGCAGGAGGATTCAAAATTCAAGACCAGCCAGGCCATGTGCAAGAACTTTCCCAAAATTGAAAAATTAAATGGGTTGAAAAAAAAAAATTAAATGGGTTGGGGATGTAGGTCAGTGCAAGGTCTTGGGTTTAATCTCCAGTACAACAATAACAAAACTACACAGCAGGGTAACTATAGTTAATAATGAAAAATATAAAGAAAATGTTTTTTAATATGTTCCCCATGAAGAAGTAATAAATGTTTGAGGAAATATCTGCATTTACACTGACTTACATATTAGACCATGTGTGTATACACTGAAACATCATATGGTATCACATAAATACAATTTCCCTAAAAATAGACACTGCACAATTTTTATATTTTATATATCCTTTAAAAATAAATTTCTAAATATACTATATGAAAGTATCACTGAAATCTAACACGTCCAAGGCAATATTGTCAGATAACTAACCCCAAATGGCATTTTCTGGTTATGTAACTATTCCTACTGTAACTCCGTATGTGATAGTATTTGTATTTGGTAATAGAACCCTGTAACATTAGGATTCTGCACCAGAGCCTAGAGGTATCTCAGCAGTGAAATTTAGGAGCATAGCAAATGCAGTAGAACAAATTAGTTTTTCATCCACATACAACGATGGAACGTCTCTTACTATGAGCCAGACGCCATGCAGAGCGTGAGAGGACAGTCAGCCCCGCCCTGTGGAAACAAGGCAGCAGTGACAGAGATGAAAATAAGGAACCGGATGATGGCTACACAGGGCTCACTGATCCACGGGAATCCTGAGCCCAGCTGCAGCGGGAGGAAAGACAGAGATACATGCATGGGAGAAGGGGCATAATGCAAGGTTGCTAGAGAAGATCACAGCCAAGCTGAATCTTGAAGGAAAACAAAGCACACAAGGAGTCTGTACCTCAGTCTAATTGGGAACGCAAGGAATCCGATATTAAGGAAGAAGGGCTTCACTGGACAAAAAGGCCATAAGCACTGTGAGAGTGATACACGACAGGAAGCTATGTTGGGGAGGAACTACTGGCTTTTTGAGAAAAGTAGAGGTTTGAACAGTAAAAGGAAGTTATGCCTCCTTTAACTTTCTCATATCGTGCCTAATTATCTTTTTTCATGAAACTCCAAGTCATTATTTATTAAAAACCTGTATGCCCCCCTTAATCGTCAATTACATGCGGAGAGGTCAGGCTTCTTTTGCTCTCCATTGCATAACCACCATTACTAGCAGGGTGTTGGTCACACAGTGCAGGTTCACTCCATCTTGTTAAAGAGCGGGAGGAGTACACTAACAAATGTATCTCCTAAAGATGCTAAAACATGTATGGCATTGAATCCCACTCATGATTTAGTGACGCAATCATGTTAACATTAAAAGTACAATTGGGGGAGCAACCAGAATTAGAATAAATTAGAGAGCAAGAAAAGAATATTTCAGATTGAGCAAAGTCTGGAGCTGTCCCTTGTTGAGATTTTTTTGAGCATGAAACTGTCACCATGAGAAAGGCATATTAGAGGATTCATAGGGTCACACATGCCAAATTATTTTGTCAGAGTCTGGAATCAGGTGAATAGATGAGCAGCAGGTGTGTTAATCATTTTCGTTAGAAAGGGAGAAGCCCTACGCTAAAGTGTTCACAGGATCGGGGACAGGGAGAGAAAGGAAGACCAGCTAGGAAGAATATTTGTGCATAGGGTGAACAGATGTGAATTAATAAGCAAAGACAGTTATGTAATTTATCAAGTCCCTCGTAAATTAAAATGCGTGATCTAGTGTTTAAAGTTATGAATAATTTAAAGAGAATGGCAGAAGACAATGAAAGTACAGTGAAGGGCCCCACCGCATGGGGCTCTGCGTACTGATGCTTTTAGCAAGCATCTCGAATTGACGGAAAGTAAGAAAGAAATGAAATGAGGAAGAAACTCAGAAAAGGTTTACAGATCTTGCTTGATTCCATACTCAAGTTGCATGACACAAATTAATATAGATTTAAAGTGACCTTGTGTAGTCAGTCTCATCTTTCCAGTTCCATCAGTGTAGAATCTCAATTAGTTACTGCTATCTTCAATTGACTAGATGTTATTAATGTATTTGTTTGTCAGTGAGAGAGAACTGCACAATATGTTTGGACTAATGCATCAGTAAGGTTACCTGGGCAGAAAACTCTGGCCTCCATATTCCTCCAAATATCAGGTCATATAATTTGAAGTTACATAAATACAAAAATGGCACAAAATTAAATAGCCCTCTGTTCCATTGAAGGTTGCTCAGATCAGAAATGTGGCCTTATACTTAGGAATGGGTATGAGTTAGAGAAACAAATTAGAAGATGAACAGAGCTTGTCAGGATGAGGAGTTTCATTCAAAGGTTTAGATGTTTGGAAAATTTCTCATGTCAAAGAAACAAAAAGAATTGATACTGATACAGAAAAACAGAGACCGCCTGAGACAAATAACCATGCATATTTGGTGCTACTCTATGAGGTATTAGGAACAAAGAGGGATCACACAGGAAAAAAATTGTATTTGTCAGGAAACCTTTATAATAGTGACGTATCAAAAACAACACCAGTGTACTCACAGCCTTCCCATCTATATAGAGAAAATCAGGAACAACTTTGATCCAGATGCCCTAAATCTATCCCATCTAATATTAATATCTCAACTCTTCGTTTTTGATTTAACTGTGAATTGCAGAAAAATGAAAACATTGCAATTCATTCTTGTATATGGAAATGCAAATTAGCTGTGTCCAACTGCTTGTTGCCCTGTGATTTATTTCTTATCTACTTATAAATTCTTTCTAACATCCTAGATTTGCATCCTAGATGCAAATAGTGCTTGGAATATTCATTTGAATTCACTGTGCTGTTTTACAGATTTCCTTATAAAGGAGGGAACCGAAAATCATTGAAATGTACATTTACTTTTTATTTGTATGAGCATCTTGATTTTTTCTATTTAAAAATTATCTTTTAATATCTGAAAATAGATAACTAAAGCCAATCATTGAAACACCTGTATGAGACATTCTGAAAGAGATTCCCGAGTTTTCAGCAGACCCAACTGAAATACCCTCAAAGGCACCTCGCAGATGCTCAAAGGCACCTTTCTACTCAAATAATGTCCAGAAATAGAAGTGACAGAAAGAATATATTTTTCTGATTTGAGTGATCTGACAAATGTAGGTACTACTGAAAGGGAGCAACAGGTAGGAAATCCTGTGGTTCTGGGTTGCAAGTTTTCTAATAAGTGAATTCAGACCTAGTTTAAGTGATTCTAAAGTGACAGAGGGACAGAAGGGGAAAAAACATACAAGTCACAGATTTGGGTCTGACTTCTTGCTAAAGGAATGTGGCTGAAGATCCTATTTGGAAGCCACTAAAATAGAGGGCATCCTTGAAACTACTATACAAAGACCTGCCCAGAATCAAGACAAAGAACTGAGCTGTATTTAAGTAATAATGTCTGTATATGTAAAATTCATCGAATGGGGTTACTGTTTAAAAATGTAGTTTATTCTTAGACATATATTTCCACCCTTGTAACTATGGATAACAGATGTTTTTTCTTTACTATTTAAATAGAACAGAAATGTGTTTATGCCATATTATTTGGTTAATTTGAGTATCCCATGCTATAGTTTGGATATGGTTGAATACTTCCCAAAGTTCTTGTGTTGAAGGCTCACTCCCTAGGGTGATGATATTTGGAGGTGGTGGAACGTTTCATTAAGAGGTGAGTCCTGATGGAAAGTCCTTGGGTCTGGGGGATTGCTGTCCTCAGAAGAAATACTGGTCTCTTGAATGAATTCATGAGAGCAAGTTATTGTCATGGTCTGAGCCTGGCCTTTCTGTATCTCCTGGCTTGAGCTATTACCACTCACTCTCACACAGGGACTCCCAGTGTTGCCGTCTGCAGGCAGGGGAGCCCGCATCAGAGTCTGTGATACGCTGTTTGAACTTTCAGCCTCCAAAACTCTGAACTAAATAGATCTCTTTCTAAAGCGTGCCTGTGTCAGTTGCTGCATTGTAGATATATAAAGCTGACTAATATACTACTGTAAAAGGAATTGACACCATTTCTCACTACTTTATGCTCACTACTTTGTGTTAGACAAAAATTGGTTGGAGTTCTTAAAGGCCCAGTCCATACTGTTAGATTTGATAAACACAAGGCATGAAGAAGAATTTAAACAGATTTTCTGGCTTCTTTTCAACAGAGTACTCACTAGATTTGTTACAGTTTATAGTTTTGTGGTTGAGTTCTCAACTCTAAGCTCACAGCTGAATTCAACCCCACTATAAGGCACGTACTTATAACAAATGCGCATCTTTAAGCTTCTACCTCTTTGTAAAAGGTATAAATACAACTCTAGCAAAATGTACTTGTGGGCTCAATTACTAGTTACCATTTCTGTGGAGCGGGGAGGGGGGGTGTTCAGCAAGAGCCAGTGCAATAGAAAGAAGGTACTGAAAGTATTGGCTACCAGAGAAGGCAAGTTCTTTGCTGTTTAAAGTAGGGAAGAAAGATCGCAGTGCCTCTTATGTTAGTTCCTCTTCAAAGGGACTTCTCATGTTTGTAAGAGACAGCCACTGAAATGAAACTAATAGTAAAGAAAAACTCATGGGTTACAAAAATTGCCATATATGTACCTGCCAAGAGTGAGGTCTAATAGTTATCTTGCTCCTTTTTACCCCATTTAAAATGCTATATTACATATAGTCATTTTATTTTAAAAAATCTGTAGATATTTTTTAATAAAAAAAAACCAGCTCTTCCAGAGCAGGAAACATAGTATGTGAATACACACACAGGATTGTAAAATCAAGAATGGGCTTAATAAATTATGCTGCCACTTCTGGTATGAACGCTCAAGCTGGTTAACTTTATCCTGAAATGTTTGAATTTTAAAAAGCTAATGCATTCATTATAAAAATGCAGGGGAGGCTTTGGGCGGTTTGTGGTCAGAGCACTCTGCTTGTAGGCTGACCACCTGTCATTAGCCTGTTCCTTTCTCAACCTTAATTAGATTCCTTCAACTCTGAGCTTGTTGTATACACTATTCTTGGCGTTACGGGCCTCTGGACCTGGCACCCACTCGGCTAACCTCACCCTCTTAAAATGATTCATTGCAGTTCCCAGCTGCTATCTATTAGTACTGCAGATATTACACCAAAGCCCATGTCAGGTCCTCTTTCCCATTCATCTTTCTACTGCTCTACAAAACACTCTAACCAACTGCTGAGAATTTCTCATCTTGTTTAAGAGGACATTTTCTTGCCAGCAAGACGGATGCATTCCCTTAAGTGGAACTACGCCAAGACCTGAGGCAGGGCAATTTATCTCATTCTCCCAGCCACAGAGATTTCAAAATTCTTGTCTCATGGTAGCTTCACGGTAGCCCTAAACCTGTAACAACAAAAAACAGAAAGAAGGCAAAGAATTTTCTGTAACTGAGTGAACTACTACTGGGAATATTCCCTTTAGCTCAGCCATCTTTGTTTGTGGTGGTGCAAAGCTTTGAACAGCAGGAAGCATTTAGGATTAAAGCACATTTGGCACGTGATCATGTGAATATAGCACGAGACCTAGTGTAGTGTGTTTTGAGGTAATCCACATGAAATGAGGCTTGGGAGTCAGATGAAAGGAACATGACATAGGTTACTTGAAAGTCACGAGAGGAAATTTTCTGTAATCTAAAGTTGTTCCAGTAGGAACAATATGGAGAAAGAAAGATGATATTTGTTCTATACCCAAAGCAACATTCTGTCTTTATACATAATACCTCGCAGGCTCCTCAAAGCAACATCGTGGGTGGGGATGGTATTACACTAAGTTAGAGATGTCAAAATAAACAATTCAGCATTTTAATAATGAGCTCTCAGGCAAAGCTGAAAAACAGTCCAATTAACAACAAACAGCAAACAAGGAAAGGTAGCATAACAGTTCTGATTGAAGGCTTTGACTTTGAAAGCCTCAGCTTAATTGCTTCATGATATTGAGCAAGTTTTAGTCAATCTAAGATTAGAGCACCAACCCTGCAGGTGGGCAACAGATGATATAAACTAAAACATGCATCAGGTACCACTGAGCATAGAGTGAAGCGTTCACATACACCAAACAGGGCTAAGTATTATAACAAGGTGGAAAGGAAGATGTAGAAGGAGAAAAAAGGCAATGATAGTGAAATAAGTAAATAAATGAGAACTGAATATGGGGAATACTTAATTTTTTCTCAGTAAAAGTACTGCTCAACTATAAAAGTAATAGAAGCAACTGTGAAAGATGAAAAAATAGATGAACTTGTGTGCAAATTTAGAATTTCTATACAGAATAAGCAATTTAGAAGACAACCGTTGGTACCACTTATTGGGAGAAATGTAAAGGATGGTAATTAGAACAAGAATCATCATTTCTTCTATCATGATACTCAGTGCTAAACTGGAAAGTGGTATGACCTCTACAGAAGTAGTGCTTAAATGTACTACAGGTATGCAAGAGTGAGAGGTTAGTTAGTTAAGAATGTAGCTTGGCTGGTTACTGATTCAGAACCTACGCTGGTGGGAACAATGCCGGGCGGCTCCCTAGTTTGGGCTATCGCATGATGGACCCATGTTAGTGGAGAAATCCTGTAGGTTCCTTGATCTGATCCATGTATGTTGCATAGAATTCCTTACTTTTTCCACGTAGCTACATTCAGTGAGGTTCCAGCATGGTCTTATATTTGGAGCCCTTCTTCCTCTTTTAGTCATAGAGTGACTTCTTGACAATACCATGGAAGACATCCCTATACTTGATAAAGATTTGGCCTTGACAGTCCCTCAGATTACAACACTAGCTCTTTCTTCATACCACATTGGGACTATATCATGTTAGATCATGAATGCACATTCTAAATATCTTTAGAGCAAGACAACAGTTATAACAGGAAAACTGTTTTTGTTAGTACAGTTTAAAATTCTGCAATGATTATCTTGCTACAACATGCTTTATGATTTTTAATCCAGGCTTACCAACTTACTATATGATCTACCTGACAGATCTGCTTCCATAAAGGATCATCAATGGTCATCTCGTTCCTTGCAGAAATATATGCTTACCTAAGACTTTATTATGTACTCATATCCAAGTTTATTTTTGCACCCTTATTTTTGACTTATTAAGTAAGCTCACATTTTAGAAAGGTCTACTGTTTTGAAAATATATGTATATATCATGCCTCACTTTCATTAATGGAATTTTGTCACGAGTAACATTTAGACTTAAGAGTTCTGCATACGATGAGCTAAAGCTTCCATGGCAGCATACCTCACTGTGTGCAGTGTAAATACAGCTCAGGATACAGAGGTGCATGATCATGAACTTGCCATGAGAGGATATATTTCCTGAACTCAGCTGTCAAGTAGAAGGCATCATCTTGATGATAAATAGTTATAAGAGGTGTTCCATGCTATAATGACTGCTCCAGTAACAATGAGTGTCAATGCACAAAACTGTAAACATTTACAAATCTGGACAAGGCTTATAAGTTGAGAACTACATGTCAGTGTTGCTCAATGTTGGATGCTACTTTCATGCCCTGGGGAAATTTAAAAGAATAATGATGTCCTGGGCACAATCCAGTTCTAATGGCTGTATAATACTGAGATTCACTCATACTTTATAACAGAAAAAAGCCAGGGCTGCAGGTATAAGTCAGTGGCACTGCCCCTGCCTGGCAAGTGTGAAGTCTTGTGTTATATTCCTGGTTCAAAAGAAAAAGGCCAGTTTGAAAAGATGAACTCATAGATCTTAAAATACAAAAATACGAATCATGTGGCAAAAGCCATGAGATTCTCTTTGCCTGAAAGGAAGTTACCATGGAAATGGGCACCGCAACAAGATAATTACACATAGCATCTATGACAATACTTCATTTCTTACCTTGATTCCCATTTCCTTTGTGCTTTAGGAAGAAGGAACTCACTCTTTCTTTCCTTTAAGTCACATGGCATGAGAATGTGGAGGCTTTGGGAAATCAGATGTCATGGGTACAGGTCAAGGTCTTGAGAAAATAAAAGAATGCTTCTTGTCTTCTTCCTCAGAGTAACAACAGAGGCTTTCGTGTAAAAGCTCTTTCCCTAATCCCCATTTCCCACAAGAGTACATTGTCATTGGAGCCTCATTGGCTAAGAATAATTTGATATGCCCTGCTCCATAATGAGTTGGCCACTATCATGATAACCACTGTATACATACCTAATGAAATGAGAACCATCGCCTCCATCCCCCATCAGACTGCCTGCCTCCCAGCCAGGATAATATCCTGGAGGAAACTGTCCAGACTGGATGTCTTCTGCAAAGTTCCAGTTAATAAAGTTTCAAACTAATGATGCTTTTCCAGCCTCAGGAGTGTGACATCAGCAGGGATGCTTGTGTCAACCTACTATGCTACACTCACTAGCTATCTCTTTCAGGGATGATCCTGTTTGAGACCACTTTGCCAAAGGGGAAACTGGAGGAAAATCAAAGTCTAAATTCGGTAAAAATATTTCTTTTTGGGAAAGCAGAAATCGGGGTCTAATTCTTTCCGAGCAAGGGAAGCACACCAAATATTTTAGTATTCATGAATGATAATTGTCAGTTTTCTTCTAAGAATTTAGTTCTCCCCTAACATGTAAACGCATGTGACTGTAATAGTTCTCCTGTACTGTACCAGACAACCCATTTAGCTGACTATTATAGAAACAGACTGCCCAATTTATATCTTAAAGACATTAAATAGGAAAGATACAAATGGGGCAGACTTGGATATCTTTGCAAAGAAGAATTAGGCAGTTCTAAGAGTCTCAGTGGCACAAACCCACAATAAAATTACCAGAATGCCACCACTGCAATAATGAGCTCCAAATGTATTTTCCCCTTTCCTCTTGGTGACAAGCTGAATGCAGCACCCTTACATTCGCCTAGACTCAGGTTCAGCAGGAAGAGAACTTGCTGTTTTCCTGACAACACCAATGTTAATTTCATCAGATACTACTGGCTCTAATAGTCAAGTTCCTCCGCTTGAAGCAGTCACCATGATCAGAGGACTAAATGTTCTGATTGGTCTGGTCTCAATTATTTCATCATTTTTCTGAAATAACAGGAGGGACGGAATCAACTGCGTCTGAAAGTGTGATCTAAGAGTTGAGAAGTGATGATTGTCTGGGGGGAAAATTATGTACATATTATTAAAAAGGAAAAATAAAACGATGCCTGAAAGTCAGTAATGAACATGTACCATAGTTTTCACAAGACATAGATGTACAAATACAAGCAGTCCTGACAAAAGTTTAGAGGTAGAAATCAACAGATAATGAAAGGCAGATAAACATGAAGAGATGTTTAGCATAATATGTCATTAAAGAATTACAAATTAAAGCAAAAATGAGCTACCACTACACAGCAATTAGAGTGGCCAAAATCCAAAACACTGATAACGGCAGATGCTGGCAAGGATCGGGAACAACACAAACTCGTATTCATTGCTAGTGGGGGCATAAAATGAGAAAGCTGTTTGCGAGGCACTTTGGCGGTTTCTTGCAAAATTAACATACTCATAACATACAACCCAGTAAGCTAAAAACTTAGGTCCTTACAAAAATCTGCACATGGATGTTCACAACAGCTTTCTTCCTAATTGCCAAAAACTTGGAGTCAGCCAAGATGGCCTTTAACAGTGAATGTCCAAATTACAGCCCATCCAGACAATGGAATGTTATTGAACATGTTATTCATTATTAAAATAAATAATCTATCAAGCTAGGAAAAGACAGAAACTTCAAATGCATATAAATCAGAGAAGGAAGCAATCTTAAAAGACAGTATGCTATATGAGCCAAATCCATGACCACATAAAAAAAGAGAAAAATGATGGAGACCATTTAACAGGATGGGAGGAATGAATAGACAGAGGTCTACTGCAGTCAGTAAAACTGTTCTTTAGGATATAACAATGCTAGATAGAAGTCTCTGAAATTTTGAAAAACTCAGAGTATGTACAACACCAAATGTGAGCTGTGATATAAACTGTGGACTTCTCGTGATAATTCTGTGTCAGTGAAGTCACTGTGACAAATGCACCACTGTGATGGAAGATACTGATAGTGGGTTATGATAGGGTGTGATGATAATATTCATGGATACTTAAACTAAAAAACAAATTGTTACAGTAAAAATCCATTGTCATTAATTCCCCTCTAAATATTCTGCCTCTGTTTGAATGCACCAGCCCCACTCTTCTTGCAAGTTTCTGAAGAGGTTTGGAAACTCCGCTTTGGGGGGCAGCTGTAAGAGATGCATTCAAAAATAATAGACAAATAAATACACACACATATATACTATATATATACATATATGTGTGTGTATATATATACACACACACACACACGATAGTTAAAATAGTATGCTACTAATTGTTATTAGCTCATTGAAGGGCAAGGTTTATGCTTATGTTGTTTGATCAATTTTTCATGCCTATACCTCGCAAAATAAGCAACTACTTTGGTAACAATATGCAATGCACTAACCATTGTTACCCTCCTACAATCTTGTTTTGAAATTTTCTACTATTGGTTTTATTATTTTTCTTTCCTCTAAAGTAAAAAAAATACAATGACTTGCTGCCACGTGCTCGCAACAGAAAGGCGGACTGGTAACAATATTATGGTGGGTCATATCTAGCCTGCTCACTGGATCTGGCGCTGTGCAACTTCCAGCTGTTCCCAGAAGTCAAAATGACCACGAAAGTTAAACATTTTGAATCCATTCAGTACATTAAGACAGCCACAACAGTACAACTAAAGCCACACCCAAAGGAAGACTTCCAAAATTGCCTCAGAAAGTAGCAAAAGCAAGGGAACATGTGCGTTCAAATGAGAGGAAGTATTGTGAGGGGGCTGAAGGAAATGTGTCTTTTTGTGTAATAATTTTTAAAATGTAAAGACTCACCATATGTTTTAATCACCTCATGGACGAGTGAGCATAGAGAATTGTACGGGGACGCTCTGCGCTTATGGCTTCACTTTCCCTGCACTTAAAACTCCTTTAAAAGATTTCCTATTTATTAATAAAAAAGAAAATGAAACTCCCAAGGCCAGGTCTCGGCACAGTTTCTCACATCCTTTGTGGTCTTTTGTACCCAAGGTGACAGGTAGAGTGTAAGGAGCCAGGGCTGTGGAGTTAGGGCTGGATTTTAATTCTGCCAGCCATACTTCCTTAGTTATATGAATCTGAGCAATGTCTTTTCTCTATAATCTGGGATGAAAAGATGTAACCTCTGTAAACTGTATCGTTAAGTACCTAGTGATCATAAAAACACTTACAGAGCACATATTATGTGCCAGAAAATAAAAGAAACATTTTAAATATAATGACCATTTAACTGTTTGAAATAGGTATTAATGCACTGTTCTGCTTTAGAAAAAAATAAACTGAGGCACCAAGTGCTTTAGGAGATCACGTAAGGTAATATGGCTACAAAGCACAAGTGTCAGAGTATGGGCCCAGATAAACACAAAACATGTTTCCTTTCCACAACATGCTAACATGTCAGGTGTATGTCCACATGGAGCAAGGTTTAAAAGTATAAACTTTCCTTTCTGTCCACTCATTTCTATTGTGCCCCTTGACTGAAAATTTCTACCTGTTTCTTCCAAGCCCACAAATAAATAAGCACAGACAAAGTAAAGCAGTGTTAGGCACTCTAGATTCCAAACCCACTTTCAGTTAAGATATAGCTCTAGATTTTGAGTGAGGGGATGTGAAGCTCAGTGAAAGCATTCAAGACTGCTTTGGACAAGTATTTCAATTTTACTTAATTTTTCCTATCTCAACCTCTCAAGTCATTTTTCCTTTCAGAAGTGAGAAAGGAAGGGTAAGAATAATGTTTAATGCAGGGTCTCGGTATGAGGCAATTTTGGGCTTTGAAAGATAATCCATTTATGGAACAAAAAGAGTCTTAAGTGAAACTGAACAAAACAGAGAGAGTAATAGCACTTAATGCTAATTCGCAAGTAATGAATATTCAATAAAAGAAATTTAGCTTCAATTATGGGGGACAAAAGCCCACCATCACACCCCTCCTCTGTTTATAGATATATCTTTGTCGATATTTCAGATTTATTTCTGATTCAAGTATATCAAATGTTGGTTAATGACTTTCACTTCCTGAGTTTTCTGTGTAAACTGGATCCATTCCATTAAAGCAGACATTTCCTTTGCAGCTCCCAGGGACTCTGTTGTGGTGGTTGTTTTCCATCTGGGGTTGCTGACTGCTGCAGACACCTTCCTGCACTCGCTGAGTTCTGCGAAAAGCAGGCCTCCTGTCTTCCTTCCTTCCTTCCTTGCTTTACAAACATTTATTATCTAATGTCAACACTGTCAAGACATAAATGTAAATAAGATATGGGCCTTGAAAGACCAGAAATACAGTAAAGTGCAGTTAACATTAAGAGAGTTGACTCACAGGAGCAGTAACATTGTCTGATCTGCTCGCTGAATATTCATAGACACCCCTTGGCTCGCCTTACAATTAGGCCAGGTCCCACAACTAATTCTTGCTACCAAGCTGTGAGTGCAAGTAAGTTGTATCATTTCTCTGCCAGAGTACTTAATTGCTGGTGGACGACTTTCTGGCGAACCCTCTCTCATCTAGGTGACTGAAGGAGCCACATGTTCTAGATTGCAAAGTTTTGAAATAGAGAAGATGTGATTATGTCATTATGTTGGGTTCAACACCACCATAACCAGTGGTAAATATGGGCCATGAATGAGAAACGGACTGAAGGAATGAAGGAATTAAAATTTCAGGGCTCATTTTGGGGCGCAGTGTTGGACTAACCTTTTCTGAGTGATAAACTGATAACAGTTTAATAATAACATCATTTGTGCAGTTCTTACTATAAATCCGAAGAACTTTAAGTATTAAATGCATATTATCTCAAGGTATCCTCACAACAAACTAAAGTAGATGTTATTATTATTATCACTTTATATATGAGTAAACTAAGGCACAGATAGATAATTAACTTGCCTACAAACATGTAACTAAAAATGTTAGAACTCAGAATTAAACCTAGATCTGGCTACAGAGTTCAAACTTCAACAATGAGAGTTTAAAAGCAAAAATGTATGTGCAATTACACAATGCAAGTATGCTCTGTCAAGTTCCACTTAAATATAAAATACTACTACTCAGAATATTAGTATTACTTCTTCCCTGCGAAACTACTTGTCAACAACCGACAGTGTGCTGATCACTGTTCAGTGAT
The DNA here is from genome assembly GCA_004027595.1 of Dinomys branickii. NCBI lineage: Eukaryota > Metazoa > Chordata > Mammalia > Rodentia > Dinomyidae > Dinomys > Dinomys branickii. Next base: position 129,437 of record PVLD010002307.1, on the reverse strand, counting down.
GTGTCTTAGGTTTCTGGGGGGGGGGGGGAGTGAATAACTCAGAGTCCTCCGAAGCCCACGGGAAGTGAGACAGAGCTGCTTCCTGGGCCCACCAGAGAAAAGCTTTCTACTGCAACTATTGCTGAAGTTTAGAGCAGGTACCCGAAGCACTGCCCCAATAAACCCCCAAATATGTAAGTGTCATTACGACATAGCTGGTTTATTCTTTGGTACTAATCACACATTCTGTCATGGCCCAACTCTCCTAATCGTGCAGCTATTGTTTTCAGCTCATTGTTAAACACAACAGTCTATATTTCCTGGAGTTTCAAAAGGATATAGGTTGAATTTGTCATAATATAGATTGACATAATTATACTTACTTTGTGCACATTTAAATTTTACCATTTTGCACTAAAATCTTCTAAGTGTCGGCAATGATTCTCATGGCCAAATACTTGAATAGATAAGAAGTGTGCTCCTGAAGACATTATATCAGTGTGTTTTATAATACATGAATATCTAAGCTTCTGCAGGACAAGAAGTCTATTGACTCAATAAACAGTGGCAAGGGTTATAGTTGCATTTTTATTCTTGGTGCTTTCTTTAGCAGTTGTTCTGCATGCCGATCTCCTTTAGTGCTTGGAAGGTTGCTACAGTCTTGTTTATATCACGCTGTGTGTTCTGCATTTTAAAATCCCCCCAAGCCAAATCCATCTCTCAAAGGACAAAAGAAATGCAAACAAAGAAAAAACAAAACAAAACAATACTTGTCTCTACCTGGCTTTGAGTGAGGGAAGCAGGAAGAGGCTTCTGTGACTGCTGCTTATAATCCCCAGTGAGTCTCTTGGAAAGCTGGGGCCTGATCACTGATGATCTTTGGTTTGCTTAGCACAGACTGCATCTCCCCTCTCAAGAAAACCTTCCTTAAGATGATGATAAAGCATCACTTCAGGCCTCAAGTGTGGAGCCAGGAGCTGGGAAAGGACCAAAATACTGTGAAGAAGACATGGAGGATGAATGACTGAATTCCAGACAGAAGATTCAGAAGTAAAACTAAACAGCTGAAGAGATGGATACAGAAGGTGGAGGGGAGGTGGTTAGCTGCAGGCAGCTTGTGGCCCTAAGTCTGAGGAGAAGAGATTTGTCTGAAGGAGTTTTTCAAATGAGTGATGAAACATAGTTAATATAAAGCCATGCAGTCTCCAAGACTTTTAACAAAATATTGCACGTGGATGTGTTTGTACAACTTTCTGGAAAGAAGATCTTGAAAGTTTAGTGTGGGAAGAATCCAGGCTTCTCCTCAGAAAGCTGAGATGGCAGACTGTGTCATCAAAAGGCACCTCCTTCCAGGCCATGGACCTTCTCAAGGACATTTAAAATGGCTTTCTTTAGATTGGCCTCTGGATTGGCCACATGTCTCTAAGGATGCTATCAGAGTCTATAGTATTAATCCAGTGACAGTTAAACACTCCATAGTAGATTGGCAGTGACCAAATATAACAGATTGAGGGAATTCTCTAAGAACACCCAACCAAGAATCCAAGACTGCTTCAACAGCAAGAACCACCTCCCAACTCGGCAGCATAAATTTTTATGTTATTGTAACTTTCAGGTGAGACAAAACAAATTTGATTCTTTATGATAATTAAAAAAATAAGGAGACTGACTTGATTAATAGTAAAATTAATGTTAGCTAGAAGGGAAAATAAAATATGAATACTGTCATCATATGAAGAGAGGACAAACTCTTCCAATTACTTTGTGTACTCAAAGACTGTGTCAGATTGTTATGTTTACTTATTTTAGCATTGAAGATTCTGAGTCTCAGGAAGATTACTTTGCTTGCCCAAGGCATAAAGGTTATAGAATTTAGGTTCACTGAAGAATTTTGAAGTCTAAGTCTATGTCAGGCAGTATCCAAAATTAGGGTCAGAAAACTTCTGTAATGTGTAATGAGTATTTTCAACTTTGTCTCTGTTGCAACACTCAATTCTTCCATTGTGGTACAGTGCACCCCTAGAAGGTATACAAAGCAGTGAGAGTGGCTTTGTGCCAATAAAGCTTTATTTACAATCCTGACAAGCAGAAAGCCACAATGAGCCTGGGGTTTATTAAACTCGTATAGATGAGAGCCATCTGGTGAGGAAGTCATCTCATTAATACATCACAGAGCTGCTCTAATTCTAAAGGCACTGTGCTCTTTTACCAGTTTTATTTAGATAATGCCTCTACCTCCAAACACAAGTCTGAGATATACTACTTAAAAAGGTTTAAGTAGGCAAACTCAGTGTTAGAAAGATCCACACACCTGCACCCTGGTTCTTTTTTCATTCACACATCGGTAGGACCTTGTAACTCATCCAACTTATGGATTTCCACTTGGCCTCCTTTTCTTCCTCCCATTCCCAATTTCAAGTGCAAATATCCCTCTAGCTGGTTTCTTAGTACACAGAGCAACATTATGGCTCCTGGTAGACACATTAGGTTACAGTTATTAGAACTGTCTTCAGAGGGTGCATCTCAGAACCTATCAGAATTTATGAAGCTGGTGTAATTTGATTAGCTGCAACACCCTACAGCCTTCTGCCTGGATTACCATTTCACTGTCCACATTCTTGAAGTGTTGATTACAGCACTCTCATTTTACTTGGCTCCTACATGGGGATGGGAGGCCTTCAGGAAATGTTCTAGTACATTCTTTGTCCTGCTTGGAATACTCATTGGCCTCTGTTCACATGTTGAAACATATATTTTGGAATTAATACATATTTTAAAAAATTACTTTTCAGCTCTATACAACTTTTATGGATTACAGTAGCACCTTTACTCCTTATGTATTCTTTCTTAACATACAAAGGTAATCAATAATCAAGAGGATATTTTAAAATATAACTCATAATAATCATGATTGATTGTTTCTTAGTACTATAATTTCAAAAATTTCTTAAAGAAATTACTTTCTGATTTCATAACTTCACCTAGGGCTAAATGTAAATAATAGCAAGAAGGGATAAAAAATGTTAATAGCTACCATCTATTAAATACATAATAGACGTCACAAGCTATATTGAGTACCATAACCATGTTGTGATTTTACATGCAAACACATAATGACAGAAAGCTCCAGAGAAAACTAGAACCACGGTACAGAGTGAGGGCTGTAGAGCAACCTAGTAGGCAAAAAGTACTTTTAGTTGCCTCTAAGTATATCTAGGATTTGGGTTTTGCACATGAGGTTCCATTTTTAGGGTCAAGTTCAATAATTCTCCAGAGTAGGAATTCCTTGGCCAAATTGACTGCTAAGTTAAATTATCTTCTTAATTTACCAATTGTTCCAGGTGCCAAGAGGTTTGAGTTGAAGAAATCAGGATTTTGAGCTAACCTATAAATAGTGGGGGGAGCAAATTCAAAGGAAGTTCAAGGGACCAGTAAAGGTATCACTTGATTATAAAGGATATACAGTGGTATTGTTAGATATTTGGAATAAGCAGGCCTGGGTAGGATTCAAATATATATATATATATATTTATATATATATAAACTGGAACAGAAATTTCTAGTGATTCTGTTGTGTTCATCACAAAATGTTTTAAGAAACATTGACCTCACATACCCCATTGCAACAAAGAGATAGATCAAGTAGATAAAATAATCAGCAAAGAAATAATAGAACTGAACCAAACCTGTGAACAAATAGATCTAGTACATGTTTTCAGACTGTCCCACTGAACATCACCATAAAACACATTCTTTTCAGCTACACAGGGAATGTTCTCTCAAATAGACCATATACTAGCCCATAGAATGTGATTGAGTAAGTGCAAAACATTTGAAATTATTGAAATTATCCCAGGCATATTATCTGACCATACAGCAAAGAAATTAGAAAATCATGCCCAAAAACCTCCATAAACACATAGAAATGTAATAAGATACTCCTAAGCAACCAATGGCGGTGTCACAGATCAAATAAAGGAAGAATGCAGATGCGACATACTGTCATTTATGGCATGCAATGTAAACAGTCCAAAGAGGGAAATTTACAGAAGTGAATTATCATATCAGAAATACAGAACAAACACAAATAAACACCCTAATGTTATACCTTAAGCTTATAGAAAAAGGTGAACAAGAGAAACCCAAAGCTTAGAGAAGTGAAGAATTACAAAGATCAGAACACAAATTAACGCAGTGGAGACAAAGAAAATGATAGAAAGAATTAATGAAGTGTTGTTTTTTTTGAAAAAATACATAAAATGGATAAACACTTAGACAACCTTATCAAAAAAGGAAAGAAAAGACTCAAATTCATGCAATGAGAGTGAAGTCACTGCAGATCCTGCAGAAATTCAGAACATCACTCTCATGGGATGGAAAACACAGAAGAAACGGACAGATTCCTATTACGTATGAATTATTGAAGCTGAATAAAAAAGATATGAAATTTTGAATAGCTCAATATCAGTTAATGAGATTGAAAATGTAATTAAAAACTTACCAACAAAGAAAAGTTCAGGTCCCGATGGATTCACTGCTGAATTCTACAAGAAATGTAGAAAAGATTTAATGCCAATAGTCCTTAAACTCTTCAATTTGAAATTGAAAGGGAAGCAGTGCTACTTAACTCATTCCTGAAGGCATATATTACCCTGATAGCAAAACCAGAGAAAGACCCAACCAAAATAGAGAATTAGAGGCCAATCTCTCTAGTGAACACAGATGGAAAAACCCTCAAAAAGAGACTAGCAATCAAAATTCAACAAATCACCAAGAAGATTATCCACCATGACCAGGTGAGATTTACCCCTCAAATGCAGGGATGGTTCCACATACACAAATCAATAAGTGTAACATACCATATCAACAGAGCCAAAGATAAAAATCATATGATTCTATCAATAGATGTAGAAAAACGTTTTGATAAAGTCCAGCATTCACTGATGATAAAAACCCTACAGAAAATTATCTGAATCTGGTAAAAGCCATCTATGACAAACCAATGGCCAACATCATATAAATGGACAAAAACTGAAAGCTTTCACTCCAAAATCAGGAGCAAGATAAGGATGTCCACTATCATCCCTCCTCTTCAACATAGTTCTGGAAATATTAGCCAGAACAATTCAACAATAGAGAAAAATGAAAGGTAGACAGATAGGAAAAGAAGAAGTTAAATAATCATTATTTGAAGATGACGTGATACTCTACAAAGAATACTCCATAAATCCCACCAAAAGATTCATAGAGTTAAAAATCAAACTCAGTTGCATGGCTGGATACAAAGTCAATACTGAAAAATCAATAGCATTCCTGTATACAAACAACAAAATCAGTAAGAGAGAAATTAGCGAAATAGTGCCCCTCACAATAGCATTCAAAAAAAATGAAGTACTTAGGAATCAGTCTAACGAAAAAAGTAAAAGATTTATATATTGAAAATTACAGTATTCTGAAAAAGGAGATCAAAAGGATATCAGAAAGAGGAAAGATATCCCTTACTCATGGAGAGGAAGAAAAAACACAGTGAAAATGGCCATACTATCAAAATTGCTATACAGATTTAATGCAACCCCAATCAAAATATCATTAGTATATCTCAAAGAACTAAAGAAAACATTTCTAAAATTCATCTGGAACCAGAAGAGACATAGAATAATAAAGGCAGTCCTGGGCAACAGAGGAAAGTCAGGATTTTGAGCTCACCTATAAATAGTGAGGGGGGGGCAAATTCAAATCTGCCCAATCTTTTGTTAATTATTGACTTGTCAGTTTTGAGATATTCATCAGACTGTGGTCTCTGACTTGAAATGATACTACAAAGCTATTGTAATAAAATCAGCATTGTACTGGCAAAAAGAAAAAGAAAAAAACCCAGACCTGTGGGCCAATGAAATAGACTAGGAGATACAGCCACAACCACAAACACACACAACCATGTTATCTTAGACAAAGGGGCCAAACATTTTCACCAGAAGAAAGATAGCCTCTTTCAAAATTGTACTGGAGAAACTGGCTTTCCACATGCTGAAGAATAAAACTAGACTCATGTCTATCACCATGCACTAAAATAAAGTCAAAATGTATCAAAGATCTAAATATTAAAATAGAAACACTAAATTTACTGGAAGAGAAAGTAGGTAAAAATCTTTCTGATGAAAGGGTAGCAGTGACTTCATGAACAAAACCCAAACTATGTGGGAAACACTTCAAAGAATCAACTGGGACCTCATCCTATTAAAAAGATTTTATACATTGAAAGAAATCACCAAAAGAGTGAAAAGACAACCCACAGAGTGGGAAACATTTTAGTTAACTGTCCCTCAGACAAAGGACTTCTATCTAGAATATATAAAGAATTGAAAAAATTCAGACACACCAAATTCAATGGCCCAGTCCAAAAATGGGCATCTAAGATGAGTACATGCTTCTCAGATGAAGAAGTACAGATGGCAAATAAATACATGAAAACATGTTCAATATCATTGGTCATTCAAGAGATGCAAATTAAAATAACACTCAGATTTTGTCCCACAGCCCCAGTAAAAATGGCTGACTTGAAGAAATCAACCAACAACAAATACTCGAGGGGCTGTGAGGAAAAAGGAACCCTTCTCCACTGTTGGTGGTAATGTAGACTGGTGCAATTACTCTGGAAAGCAGTCTGAAGATTCTTCAAAAAACTAAGATTAAAGATTCCGTTTAACCTGGCTATTTCCCTTCTGAGTATTTTCCCAGAAGAATTAAAAACATCATTCCACAGCAATATATGTGCAGCCATGTTTATAGCAGCACAATTTGTCATAGCAAAATCTTTGAAACAATCCAAATGCCTATCAACTGAGGAACAGATTTAAAAAATGTGGTATTTTTATACAATAGAGTACTACTCAAATATAAAGAAAGACAAACTTGAGACATTTATAGAGAAATGGATGCAACTTGAATTCATATTTATAAGTGAAATAAATCAATCTTGCATGTGTAAACACCGTATTGTTTCCCTACTGTAAGAAACTGAAAGAGTAAATAAGACCCAAAATGTACAATAGATATTCTGAAATGGAAAGAAAATGCTCAAAAGGAAAGAGAAACTGGAATGAGGGAAAGGAGAAAAGAAGGAAGAGAAAAGGAAAAATTACATATATACATATACACAAGATAGTTAAGATAGTCATACTACCAATTGTTATCAGCCTATTGAAAGGAAAGGTATATACCTGTAAATTGCTTCATCAATTTTTCATGCCTATATCTTGTAATATGGGCAACTACTTTGAAGATAACAATACACAATGTACTAACCATTTTTACTCTCTTATAATCTTATTTTGAAATTTTACACCATGGTTTTCATTGTTTTTTTTCTTTACAATAAAAAAGAAACATTGATCTACATTGAACTGTGTCAAACTGCCTCTTGAAATTTCATTTCTTTGCTTCCTCCACTATACAGTTCCTCCCACTCTACCTACTGGCAAGACCTGCACTAGTAATATTAAGAAATCACTTCCTCCTCAAAACATGCAAACCATAAAAATGCTTTTAAGCTGAGGCACAGTATTGAAGACAGCCTTTCTTGTTTTGTACCTAGAACCTGGATGCAGAACTATCTAAATTTTAACCAGTGCTGCCCAATCTTTTGTCAGTTATTCACTTGTCTGTTGTGAGCTATTTATCAGACTTGATACCTGGCTAGATCTGGTACCGAGATAGATTTCCTCTAAGCTACTACCTGCTCTATCTCATTTCTCCCATGATTATCTGATTACAAGTACCTAGCTAATGGATAGTTTTGTTTGGAAGTCCTAGGAATTTCAAATCCCATACACCACTACACACTTAATCTCCTTCAATTTTTGTGGTCCTAAAATCAGCCATTACTCAATTTATTAACGCATTAATTTCAATTATATACTAATACCAGACAAGGAAATAAACAAGGATTTCATTCTAGATTCTTTACTTTTCCTTATGCTCTTACACCCAATCTATATAGATTCTATATTCTCTTAAAAACCGCTCGCTCCATCCTGTGCTTACTCTAAATTCCTTACTCTGATGCCTGAGCATTTCCCAAAGGCATCCATGTCAGAGGGTGTAATCAGATCTTCTGGGCTGCAGCATGCCTCATATCAATTCCTTCTTCAAAGTTCTACAGTCTGAACAATTTTATAAAGCCAAGATCTGACTGTGCTGTGCTCTTATTTTCTCACACATTGCCAAAAGAATAAATTTCAATATCCGTACAGCTAAAATACATTGGTAACCTGAACCCTAACAATTTACACAAAGGAGTCTACATCTTGTTCCCCATATACATTTTTTTTTTTTTAAAGCTAACCATGTCTTAAATATGCTGTTCTGCCTATGGCCTTGGCCAGCTCACATTACCTTGTGGCTTTTCCTGTACCTCTTTCTTCCTTTTTATTCTTTAAACATATTTTCCAGCCACCTCCAAAGTGAGTTTTCAAAACCTGATCAGATTATGCCAATCAATCCTCCACTTAGCTTTCCATGAGTTCACACTAAACTTATGAAATCTGTGTTCCAGTCCTTGGTTTACAAGGCCCTTACACTCTGACTCCTGCCTATTCCCTGACTTCCTTTAAAATCGCCCATGGACTCAAATCACTCCAACCAAATTGATTTCCTTTGTGACCTTTGTATAAGCTAAGTTCATGTCTGCACTTGGAAAGATTTCATAGCTTTTCCTCCATTCCCATTAACCACTTCACTCAGTTCTCAACCATTCCCTCATCAGAGAAGATTTCCTTGATCACGTCATCAGATCCCAGTTGGTTGCCCAGTAGCTATCTTGGTTTCACCGCTGGATTTTGTTTACTTCATGCCATTCTCCAGGATACATGTTAAGCCTTCATTTATTAGTATACAAATGTATTATACCCCTCCCCCATTCTATTGTAAACTCATTTCCTGGCAGAAAGCATTAGCTCAGTAAGCATTTGTTGAGTACCCCAAAGGCTTTGTAGTTACTGTTCCTTATGCCTGAACTATAGTACTCCAACCCTGACCACTGAGTATATGATAGGCTATGGTTCTTCTCCAAAATTTGGTTGAAATAATTCTGCTGGGATAGCATCAAACAGCACTGATCAAACTCAGTTTTGCCCCTGCTACTGTGTACTATGTGCCCCTATTACAGGATCAAAGCACTCCATAATATTTGTTGACATTTGTCTCTCCCTAATGGGACATTCTTGAAGTAGAGATTGAGTAAACTAAAGTTTCTCTCTGTATGGCCATGTATTTACCTAAGCTGATAGGCTTTAAGTTCAAAAAAGAAGAGTAAGGATTAGCTAAAACATAATGCTTAATACACAGAAAATCCTTTAAAATGCTTTTAAAAGAATAAATAAGTGAAAGATTCTAAGGAGGAGTTATTTGCATTTTTCCATTTAAAATTTTATGAAAACCTATTAATGGCCAAGAACTAATGCCTATGTTTATGTATATTTCTTAAAATATAAAGTATGCTTGCATCTCCATATCTGTTTTAATGCCATTATCTATTTTTTTGGTAGTTTTATGCAATATATTAATTTCTGAGAAAAGCAACTTTAACAATCCTTTAGAGGCTCATGATCATTTCTCTCATCTATTGGTATTGCCAAAGAGCTTTAAAACACCTTTCAACATTCCCTCATCATGTGAGTGAATGGGCTGATCTGGGCACTTATTTATTAACATTGCAGTTTCTATTTTTCTAAGTATTATGTTTCAAATAACTTTGCTATGTAACTAAAATGGCTTAGAGTACAGTTGTACCTCCAAGTCAGATACAGCCAGAAAAAGCAACTGAAATGCCCTCAGACCTTAGAATATCTGCACAACTTCAAGGGAATGAAAAAAGAAAAGAACAAAAACAGGAAGGCACCGGGGAAAGAAGGGAGGAAATAAGAAAGCAAGGTCATGAATGCAAAGAAGAAAATGCAAAATCCACCCAAGCATAACACCTGGTTTAGATTCAAGAGCAAACTGGTGTGACATCTATCAACTAAGAGGCCAACTCCTTCTAAAAATGTTGAAACCTACACATCTGTGGCTCTAGGTACTCTGCCCCCTAAGCTAACATGCTGAGTCTCACCCCAGTAATGTTGGAAAGTAATTGCCTACATAATCATAAATCTTCCAAACCAAAGAGAATTAGAATTAAGTAGCAATGACTCACAGTAACCAAATTCAGTCAATAGGAATGGTAATGCTATCCCTTACTAGGAATGTGCATTCCAAATCTAGAGAAGATAACAAGTCATAAATGAAATGATTGACTATAATCACAATTATAATACTTAATATTACAGAATTGATTTTTTATATCTAAGAACCTGCATATCTAAGCAAGGTATGGCTGCATATCTAAGATGTATGGAACTCTTTAAAAGTATTTATGGTTCTGTTAGAGAGAATCTTATAGTTTAAAATGTGAAATTAAGTAACGGATATATATTTGTGATTTCGATTTGAAGTACTACAATGGTTTTATTCAGTGGTTACATTTAGTTTTTAATTTTAAAGTAGTTTATTAGCACATAGTTGTACTTAATTTGGGCCAATAAAATGATAGTAATGCTGATATGTCAAGGGAAAAATAGCTAAATAAAGCAGCGTTCACTGAAAGTTCTTGAATGAAGTTGCCATGGTTAATCAGACCTCAGACACATTCACAGCAGTATCTCCAAACCAGTGCAGAAAATCCCTCCCCTAGAAGCCAGCTAGCTCTTGGACTGGGCCCCACTATCAGTTTCCTGAAACATCACTGTCTGCTGAGCATCCACACAATGAACGCCTTCCCACAAACTACAAAAGACTGAGAATTCACCCAGTCCCTCTCCTATATGACAGTTTAACTGCAGCCAGCACCAGTAATAATTCCTGACAAAGAAGTGATGCAATTTCCAACTCCCTTGCAGTTTAATGCTATAAACATAAGTGGCATTTTGAAATATCTCAGGGCACATTTTCAAAATTGTATCAGCCTGTGTTTTCCTTGATTGAAATTCTAATTAGCTCCAAATAAATGAAAGCTTCCTTGTTTTTGACAAAGTTGATTTTATTCTCAGTTGAAACATAAATTTTGTCTTTGCTTAAATCCAAACAACCTGCCCAGGAAAAAATATACTTTTATATCTATCTATCTATCTGTCTATCTATCTATCTATCTATCATATTCTTACATGCTCCATTTATAAATAAAGAAACTAGAAGATAAAGAGTAAATGCATTTTAGGACACTGTTCATGTTTTCACAACCAATAAATTTGGGAACCAGAATATTTATTCAGAGTTGCATGATTTCAGAGTAAAATACTCAACCATCTCAACCCCACAATAATAGGTAATACCACATCTACTTTTTTAAAATGGATTTTTTTCTTCTCATGTCAGGTATAAGAGTAACCTTAGCAGGTCATATTGATTTGCCACTAGAAGTTTTGAAAGTAAATAGTTAGATTTATTAATCTTTTATTTTCATATGGAATTATATATACTGTATACAAAGTAACCCCAAATTTGAAATGTACTACTTCTGAAAAAAATATAAATTAGACACCTTTTTGTCTCAAGAAATCAGGACAAGTTTTGATATTCCTCTCTAGCACATTAAATTTAGACAAATTCAAGCAACCCCTTTGCAAGTCACTGTGGGACAAAGAGATTGAAAGACAAACAGCAAAGACAAGGAGCTGAGTGGAAACAGCTTTCACTTTGATCAATTATTTCAAAAGCCTCAAAGCGGTCAAATTACTTCCCCCTAGACCTCCAATTGTATTAGAACACTTGCAGTGCAAATAGACACTGTAAACTGGTTAGCTTAGCGAAAGTATCATTCCTTTAGCATTTCTAAAGAACACGGGGGTGTGTTCTTCTGGAGGCAGAATAATAACCCCTGCTTGAGGGGGATTTGTTGGTGGGCTGCTAATGAAGATGGGGGGAAACCCTACAGAAACCAGGAAGCTAAGCTACCAGTAATGACATAAATGTAAACACCTGCCCTCCAAGGGGCAGTGCCATCTGGTTCACTGTAGACACATTTGTCAGAAATAACAGAGTCCTGGGATCCTGATTTGCTCTCTTGCTGTGCGTAGAGTGGTGTATTGGAAAAGGCTATCAATACGGCTCAGAGGTAAATATATTTCTTTTTTGGAGACTACAAGTAAATGAGGCAACAAAGTAAATGAGGCAAGTGAATTTAACTGGAATTTATTTTTTAAAAAATAAAACTTGCACATGTTTGTGGGTTCTCATGTGATATTTTGATACAGGTACACAAGGAATATTTAAAATGAGTCCTTATTAAGGATCCCTTGGATGATTCAACCATGTCCAGGCCAGGAACAAAAGCTTTCAAGGTGTGATCAATATGCCGAGTCTCCAGATGTTCTATTTTTAATACCTATCCTCTTTTCAAATGTTTACTTCATAGGGTTTTTAAAGCCCCATAAATTAATTTTTCACATGAAAACAAAGATAGCTATATATTATTTCTAACCAAAAAATGAGGGTTTGGGGCCAATGGCTGTGAACAGATGGAGGATGAGTCTCCTTCAAGCTCTGCTATTCTAAAAATGATGGTCCATATCCTTCTTCCTTCAGCAATCACCCCTTTTTTATTAGTACATTTTATAGTACGTAATGATTACATTCATCTTGGGAATTTGGGTTTCTCTGCTGGATTTCTCACTCCTGCTCCATGAAGGATGGCACTCAGCTGCCCATGGGCTTCCAACCACACCACTGTCCATGGTGCCACCTTTCTCCCAATTGTGAAGTTGCCTACCTTTCCTCTAGGCCAGCAAAGGAGAACCTTTCAGAGCTTTCAGTGATAGAAACAGCCCATCGTGGCACCCATGACGTAGGTTCACCACCACCCCTTTAGGCTACAGGAAGTCTGTGTCTCCTGGTTTCTGATGTTGCTCATACAATAAAGAAGAAGGCTGGTGACATAATCCTTCCACCCAGGATGAACAGGTTGCTGAGAAGTGGGGATCAGCAGTGCTTCGGGCACTGCTTGGTACCTAGAACTGGTATTCTTCTTTTACAGGCCCTAGGTATTTGTGTCTCCATAACAGACTTTATTTTGCGTGTTTCTTTATCTGATGCTATGTTAAATTGATATTCCTATCATTACAAAATATCACAATCTTAGCAATTTAACAAAATACTAATTTATCATCTCATGCTTTCTGCAAGGCAGAAGTTCCAGTGGTCTCTTCTAGATACTCTGGGGAAATAATTTCTCTATTGCTCATTCAGAGTATTAGCTGAGTACCAGACCTTACAATTACAGGACAGAGGTCCTCATGGCTGAAACTCAGACAAGGGCCATGCTCAGGTTCTGTAAGTTGCCTATCTTGGCTTGTGGCTCCTCTTTCCATCTTCAAAGGTGACAATAGCAGAAGAGTCCTCCTATATCAGTCTGCCTGACTTTCTTGCTTTTGAACTGTTGTCATTCTAAAGATTCATGGATTCCATTACAGCCACAAAGATAATTTCCCTGTATAAAGATTCTTAATAAAATCCATTGGGTCACTATTGCCATGAACATAACCCAGCCAAGGACTTTGAACAATGTTGGCATCTTTGGAGCACATCACTCAGCCAATCACTGCCCCTTCACACTTTATTAGATCCACATCCGTCCAACACTTTGGTTCTCATTTTTCTCTCAGATGCCCTGGCTGTCAGCAGAAATCAAAGCATGTGGCCAGGCATCTCTTTCAGCCTCTCTGTGCAGCCTATGACAGCTAAGATGTAGTCCAAGAATGGAAAGAGGTCATGGCAGAGCAAACAGAGAGAAGCAATAACACTTTCTGACAGCCAAGTGCAGCCCCAGTGCTGACCAGGCTGAGGCCATCACTTTCACTTTTATTAATGGAAGCACCAACTCCTGGGAGAGTGGGTAAGGAAAAATTAATTTTCTGTGGAGAATTCAACAAAAGCTTTCCAGGAGATTATGTTAATTGGAGCTTTGCAGGATACAGCCAGTTTAATAGGAAGAAAGGGCAGGGGTAGGAGCAATCATCTTCAGTGGAAAAGAATGTGGCTCTGAGTATTGGGATCAAAAAGTTTTGGATGAAACTGTACATGTATGCGTGTATGTGTGTGTGTATTTAAATGAGGGACAACCATATTGTGGATTGGTAGCCTCTATAGAGAGAAATAAATCAAAGTTTGATTTTGCCTATAAAATTACAAGAAGTCCTTGTTTGGCATAAGGCCAGAACTATATCAATTGAAACTCATTAATATCGGCCAATTTCTTACATTGCATTAGTTTCAGTTAATATGTTTCTGTTCAAACAGGAACTGTCTGTATATCTAATTTTAATCAAGGAAGCAGATAACTAAGTACAGGGCAAGCTCATTAATTGACACTGCTCTGAAGATAGGAAAACACTAAACAAAATGAGTGATGATGAAAATGATCTTTAAAAATTAGAGTAATAAGTAATCAAAATGAAGATGTTAACTCTTAGCAAGATTTCCTCATGGTAAAAAGAGAAAAAACAACATGTACTTAAATTATGAACAGTGACTAGGAATAAGAACAGCAGAAAAATAATCCAGCTATAATGGAACACAAACAGAAGCAAGAGCGAGGAAGTGCTCAGAGTGAATGCCCTACTGCTGCCAATACCGTACGAATGTAAGGTCTCTTGTTATCACATGTAAAGGTCATGAAAATCTGTAAAGCAGATTTTATTAGTCCCTTTACATAGACGGACCTTGAGATTCAGAGGATTTAAGTGAATGTCTTAGTGCTGATGAAGCTGACTTGGACTCCAATACTATGTGATTTGAAAGAGTATATCCCATCCCTAGGATTCCTCATGCTATGCCAAGAATATTATAATGCAAGACAGTTTAAGAACACTATAATGTGTGTTTAGGACCTAGAAGAAATTGTTATCCTTGCAGATAAATACATTTCAGTAGGATCCTACCACCTCTGCTGTACTGTTTATCTCCTTTAGATGACAACATCCTCTGACTACAAATCACTTCTCAGTGAAAAGTTACAATGGTCACATTTTTGGACAGTACAACTCCCAGTTCAAACACAGCAGCTAGAAGGATGGCAAAAAAGTATGAGATGAAAATTGGTCAAGGTTATGTGTATAATAAGGGAAATATATCTGAAGAATGCAAAACCCAGTAAAAGTTTTACCTGTGAGAGGACAGAGACACAAAAGTGTGATCTGTAGTTTGCTAGAGCTTCTGTAACAAAGGACCACAGGCAGAGAGGCTTCACAAAAAGAACTTTGTTAGGCTACAAAACTAAGGTGAAGTAGTTATACCATCTTTCCTTTCTACGTGTCCCTCTCTAAATTCCGTTATCTTCTTAGGACTCCAGTGATATTGGCTTAAAGCTTATCCTAATGACCTTACTTCAACTTAACGGTGAAGATTTTACCCTTAGATTTAATCACCTTCTGAGACCCTGGGGTTAGGACTTCAACAAATGATTTATTTTTCAATGCATCACACAATTCATCGCCACAGCATAGAAATCAAAATTCATCTTAGGAGGGTTAGCCCTATAAAATAAAAAAAAAAATCAAAATTGATCTTTGGAGGGTTAGCCCTATAAAACTGAATTTATAGTTTAGAATAATTAATAGTCATAGGAATAGTCATAGAAATATGAAGTCACTTGTGTAAATGAGCAATTAATGAATTAAAGTTCTGAATTACTACCTTTGTTGATGAATATAAATATTTAGCCAATAATTTCAACCATTCCTTCACCTCACTGAAGTATTTTCTTCATTTCACTGTGTATATTCTATAATGCCAAGAGTGGCTATAGATATAGCTAAATAGATATAAAATATAACATAGATAAATAGATATAACATAACTATATATAACACATACAAAACATATTTATCTATCTATATACTTTTGCTTGGGAAATAATACCCTGCAGTATCACTGGGCTTCTGTTGTGCCAACTCATACCTAGAGGTACATTTAAGAAGCCAAGGTAGGGAAATCAAGAATGGAAGAATCTAATGCCTCCAAGCGCTACATTCAAAATAAAGATCAATATCACTGTTTGCTTTCTTAGTAAAGTAAACAGACAGAAAGTGCATGTTTTGCTTTTTCTAAATGGTTTAACCTTTTCTTATGTATTAGGGAGATTGTAAGCCATCCAATCATGCATTACAATGGTGACATTATCGCCTTCTTAATAACAATGCCTGAAAATCTTGGAATATAATCTTGTTAACTGAAAGTAAAAGTGAACATTCCACTTTTATTCTTCTTATTTGGTAAGAGAAGAGAGATCGATTTTCTAAAGGTATCAAGTTTTTCTGGCTTGTCTTGTTTTTGGGTTAAAATTTGCTGAGTTTTGTTGAAATACTATGTGCATTGAACAAATGGAGTTGGGTAGTATGCCATGGGATATCCCCAAGGTGAAAAAGAAATACAAAGCTTTGTGTAGAAAACTAGCATCTTGCTAACACTGCACGACTTGGGCTGAACTCCCATGTCCCTGGGTTGTGGAATGTCAGAGCTGAAAACTGACTCTTTGGATGCCAGATGCAGACCTTCCGTTTAATTAAAGAGATGGAATGTATTTGGTGAAAGCAATTAGTACATATTGGCATATTTTACACTGGCATCTAATAACCTATAACTAATAAATAGCTTACTATTGTGTTTAACAGGTCAATTATTCATCAAATGGATAGAGTGAAATGGACATTCAAAATCAAAGGTGATTAAATAAAATATACAATAATACTGTCACTGTTTTCAAAACCAACGGCTTCAAATATGTTAACTTCATAGAAGTTATTGCAGGGCAGCATTCTTTGTGCAAATGTTAAGGAGCACTGTGTGAATTACTGTGGTAATGATAAAGGTTGTAAGGGATTGTAACTCTTTACGATAGAATAATTCCAGTCTTAGTACAAGCCTCAAAATGTGTTTGAGAAACATCCCAGAGGGGTTGTAAAGAGTTAACTTTACAGTCTTGACTTTGCCCTGGAATGTTTCTCCAAAGACAAACCTTGCCTGGGTTGCTTCATCCCTTCCCTGGCCCTAGATAAACATTGTAACCATAAAGGAAATGTATGGTTATCTAAAGAGGGACATAGAGAACAAAGTACAGAAAGTATATATGATTATGATTGGGCTCCTGGACAGAGCCTGACCCAATCACGTGGCACAAGGAAAACAACTGTGGCCAGGGCTACAATATTCCAATCTTTTACTATGGAAACCAAAAATGTACATAAGGTGGGAACAAAGGCAGTTAAGTGTCCTACCTCCCTGACCTGGTGTAGGATGACCAGTGCATAATCAATTAATAAACTCTTGTTTGTTCTAATAGTCTTTGATCTGCAGAATTCAGTCCAATTTTTGCCGTAACAAGATTTCACCTTGAGGATGTGAGGAAGGTCTTTCTTCCAGTAAAGCAGAAGTAATATCATTCTTAGGTTTCAGTAGGTGTGCAGCAATGAACACATTAAGTAGACTGATCAAAGGTCTTTTGGGAGAAAAAGCCCATCTTAATTTACATGCACATCCTGTTTTCATCATTCTAATACTCAGTGCCTGCCAACTCGGGTCACTCCAGCAGCTGCTAATGGATAATTAATATTTTTTAATTCAACCCAGCAAAGTCATTATGGTAGTCATAGCTCCCAGTGACTCAGCTTCCTTATACATAGGGCACTGACGGAATTGTCACCCTACAGAGGGCTGCTACTTGTTAAGTCAGGCAGCATTCATGAGGACTGTCAGGCCTCCCTCTGGAGAGCCTCACATGGAGAGAAACCGAGGCCTCCGGCCAACGAACAGGGCTATTGTACTGGTCCTAAAATAGGCAAGTTTAGCAAGAAGATGCAGTTGAATGCAACCTCATGAGAAACTCGGGGCTTAGATAGATAAGGAACTCCTGTGTTTTTGACATGCAGAAGTTATGGAATAAATTAATGCTTACTGATAGCTTAAAAGCCTAATAGTTTTGAAGTAATTTAGGATGTTGTAATCGATAGCTAATACTGACAGCCTCTAAGTCTGAAGTGATCTCTTTAAATTCTATAATGTTGTTCACATGCTACCATTAAATATGATCCGAGTGTGTGCACAAATGGATGTGCTTACTGAGACGTGTGGATATTCCAGGCATATATTCAGATTTCTCTCTGAAAGAATACTCTATAGGGGAACCACGTTTTCATGCTGGCTGAATCCAGGTAGAGCCCCTTAATACTTTTATTTTTCTAGATGGGCTGAGAGAATTAATTCAGCCTTGAGCTGAATAGAATAAATACAAACTATGAAGATTATTAGTGTGTCACTTTGCATTCATTCAGGTATCCCTGAGACTCACACTGGATATGCAAGCTTCTAGGCATATGAAATATAACCTGTTGGCCTGTAATACTGTTCCAGAAAGATATATCCTTGTCAAATAAGCTCACCCTTCAACAGCAGGTCTAGGGATGGCAGAAAACAGATACCTCCTATCTTTACTAGGAACTATTTTTCTCTCCCAGCTGGATAGAAAAGAAGAAAATGAAGTTTCAGCAAAGGATATAGATAGATAGATAGGTAGATGATATACAGATGGCAGGTAGATAGACAGTTATAGATAGATAGATGAAATCAAACTATCATACACATACGCATTTTTAAAACCCCTCCAGAAAGCTAAAAGGTCAGCAATTGATTTCAGGGCCTTACATAAATATTATAAGGAGTATCAATCATAAACATGCAAATTCCATGCAACAAACTGTTCTTAAAGGAACATAATTATTGGTGTAACTATATACAGGGTATATACTGAAGCCACCCCATATCTCTAATGTGAGTTCGTCTACTTTGAGGTTAAACTCACCCATATGGTTACTAGGAATAGGCAATTAAGATATGTCTTTCTCCATACAGCCACATCCATGAAATGGTATTTCCTGCTTAAAGTCTAGTTAGTTAAAAACTAGGAAGTTTATAGTAGGATAGATAGAGAAAAAGGAAAGAAAGGGAGGGAGGAAAGGAGGAGAGCAGGGTAAATCTTTGGAAATCAAAGTAATAGGAAAGAAAAATGAAGGGAAAGGAAAACCAAAAAGATTAATGATCAGAGTAAAATAAAGCAGAAATAGCTTTAAAAATAAATGTTAGGAAGGCAACAGACCTAGATACTAAACAATAAAGACCAAGACTAATGGAGAACAGATAAATTAAGCCTTTGAAATAGGATATCCCTGTCCCCTCCACCTCTGTCTGTTCCCATTTACTAGATGGCCCCGTTCTACTCTTTTAGAGGACAGAGCTCTAGGAATCATATTGACCCCTCTCACACTCTCTACCCAATAATGCAAGACAATCTATTGACTGTCTAAATCTCCGTGGCTCTTTTCATAATCCAACCATTCTTCACCCCCTCCAATGGTGCCACTTTGGTCTGACCGGTCATTGCCCCCTGCCTGGACAATTCAACTTATGACTTGGTCCTTTGGTCGCCATCCTTGCACTTGATGGCCTATGCCAAACACATGAATTTCTATAAAAGAGATCCGACCATTTCATACCTCTGCCTTAACCTCCAATGCTTCTACATTTCATTTGCTTCAGACCCTCCAGGAAGGGCTTAGCTACCACCGTAATTTCAGTTCCTTCCACTCTTCTGCTTGCTCACTGGCACCACAGTGATAGCATATGCTTCCCCCATAGATGGGGAATAGACTGGGCAGATGCCAGCCATAAGACTTTCAGCTGAGGACTTCCAGTTCCTGGGAATGCTTTTCCTTCAGTACCTTTAAAAAGAAATACTTCCAACTTCAGGTTTTATCTCAGATAGTACCTTTACATTACCACAATTTTAATACTGAAACAACCACTCCTCCTCCTAGGTACCTCTATTGTGTGAAACCAATACAATTTCTATCTGACATACTGCCCACATTTTCTTCTACTATCATCAAAATGCAAGCCTGCCCACTGCAGAAATCCACCACTGTACTGTTTATTGCTTTATTTCAATTGTGTAAAATTACTCCCAAACAGATCCTTGCTGCCTATATTGCTTTCCTAAGGCTTGAGTAATGAATTACCACTAACTGGGCGGCTAAAAACAATAGAAACATAACTGCCCTGTAGTTTTGAGGATGGTTGGCTAAAACAAGATTCAGTAGGTCTATCCTTCCTCTGGAATCTGGAGTGGAGAGTCCTTCCTTGCTGCTTGCTTTGGTGGATTGCCAGGAATCCTTGGCATCCTCTGGCTTCTAGGTCCACCATTCTAACCCCTGCTTACCTCACCACATGGCATTCTGCTTGGGGGTCTCTGCCTTTCTCCTTCTCTGACGTGGACATTAGTTATATGGAGTATAGGGCCCATCATACTTCAGTATTATCTCATATTGCCATGAGAGATAAATCAATTTAATTCATTAATGGCCCTTTTTACAAATGAGATCATATATATCCTTTGGGGAGACAAAACTCACCCCAACATCTTGCTCAGAATGTTTAGTTGAGTCAATGAAAATATAAAAGTGACACATGTTCTTAAAGGTATTCTTTCCCTGAGGATAAATGGGAAGACCTTTCCCAATACTGAAGTACATGTGACTCAATAGATCAGTTACAAAACAAAGATAGCTCTCCTGAGAGTTACATTTGAGTTTATAACTACTTTTACCCAAACCTCTTCCTGATAAACACAGAAAGCTTGTGTAGTATGCCTTCTATTGATACTGCTTTACATTATAAAATTGAGAAGTACAGCACTGAGACAGACTGAGGCAAGATGTTTACAAATTTAAATCCATCCCAGGAAACTTAGTGATTTAGCAAAGATGTTTTAAAAAAAATAATTACAAAAGGGCTGAGGGTTTAACTCTTACAGAGCATCATCCCTAGGTTCAATTTCCAGTCCTTTAAGAGAATGAAAAGTGACTTTTAAAAATGTAATTATCAATATTTAATAAGAATACAATATGCAATATTGAATATACAATTATGAAACATACCATCCTGTATTTCCTCCACTATGAAATTCACAGTGAAGTGGTCCATTGTTTCAGGAAATAAGATGGCAGCCAAAGTAAATTTAAACATTATGCCAAGGAAGGAACACATCACAATGTCCTTGTAAATATAACAATTACTGCTACATTTATTGGTAGACATATTGTTTCCCTCAATTCTCATAATGTGCTATAGCTTTGTTTCTAAATCACATGCAACCCCAATGTTTTCAGATTTTTAAATAATAAATCATAAATACATCTTAAATAAATTATAGTGTCATTTTTATGCATCAGAGCTCACAATTATTTTCCTTCTTTTCACTTTAATGCCTCCTATTTCTTCTTACTTGAGTATTTCCATTTATGAAAAGTATGTATGTTCAATAAAGAGAAAAGAAAAAAAGACTTTTATTCCACCCTGTAGGGTCTGATTAACACTGTCCAGGAATGGAACTTCTTCTCTGTAGGTGTGGGTTTCTCCCACTCCCACTTTGACTCCTGTTCATTTATTTTAATTTCTCTTTTTGTAGTCTGCGAAATCTTAAAGCACATCAGAAAGGCTACCCATCCCTTGAGGCTTCTGTGAAGTTGTCATCTGTTAGGTAATATGGCCGTTATGATTAAGATACAGAATGTACTGTAGAAAAACCTGTGAGTTCAGAAGTGGGGTTTCTGAGGGGAGACTGGATCCTGGGGTTACTGTCCTCTTAAAGAATTCTTTCAACAGTGTGTTCAGTAGCTAAAGGTGGTGCTAGGAGGTGGGGCCTGCTTGGCAGCACCAAGACCAAAAGGAAATTTCTCCCTCCCTACCTCTCCCTTCTCTCTCTGCCTCCCAGTCACCATGACTTGAGCAGCTTTTCTCCAGGCCAGAAACTTCTGCTGTGCTGTTTGTACATCTGAGGCTCCCAACCATCGACTAAAACAACTTAATTGACTGAAACTGTAAACCAAAATAAGCATCTCCTCCTTTCAGGTGTGGGTGCCCGGTATTATATGCCAGGGATAAAGAAAGTGACTAATACAGAGGAGATGTTTTTAAAAAGAAACACTTTGACAGAAAGCAAAAGTATCAGCGGCAGGAGGGACACTTTGTCCAGGACTTGCCAGAGGGGTTGTGTGCCAGTACCTAGGCATTTTAGGTAATTATACACTATCTGAAAATAAATGTTAATAGGAATGTATTTGTTTTGCATGAGCATTATTTAAATTTGCTATAAGTGTTCCTTGCATGGACTAAGAATTTCCCCCAAATCAAGTATAGACGTAGCAGAGAAAGCAGTACCTCTTCCTGTCTATGACCTCACAGAAAGTGCTATTTAGGAAACAGGTTAACCAATTTAAAACCTGAGTAAAGGACTCAAATATATGACATTGGTGCTTGGGTCTGGTAAAAAACATGTGATCAAAATAACAAAAATTTAAGACTTAACTCTTCCATTCAAGAGACCAGTAGAAATCAGCAGTACAGTTTTCTCAGCTATCTTGTGTATATATGTATGTATTTCCCTCCTTTCCTCTTTCCTTTCTTTCCTCCTTTCCTCGCTTATATCTGGTAATTTGAACAACGAGTTTGAAGACAACAAATGCGCAATATAACAACCATTGTTGAATTCCTATCATCTTGTTTAGGGAAATTCTGTATCCCTTCTAATGTTGTTTTCTTTATTCTCTTTCAAATAAAAATTTTTTTAAAATGACAAATTTAGGAAAACTTCTTCTAGCAGGTAAGCCAAATAGAGAAAGTAGTAGTGACACTTCAACTTGAGTAGTACCTTGTGACAGTGTTTTCTACCATCATTCTTTTTCATGGCTT
This sequence comes from Dinomys branickii, assembly GCA_004027595.1. Classification (NCBI taxonomy): domain Eukaryota; kingdom Metazoa; phylum Chordata; class Mammalia; order Rodentia; family Dinomyidae; genus Dinomys; species Dinomys branickii. The sequence continues at coordinate 106,631 of PVLD010002307.1, read as the reverse complement.
TTGAATGCTCATGTTCTTCTCCCTTTCTTCCCTGTGTACATGTATTTTTCAATTTTTGAATTTGTATAGTACATTTTCAGTACACAATGATTATATTCACTGTGGGGAGTGGATACATGTACATAACACATCTTAATCATCTTATATCCACTTCCCCACATAAGTATTTAGAAATTTTCTATATTATAATATTTTAGTTGTTGCTTCTACTAAACTGTGAGTTCTTTGATGAACCCAGGACCTCACATTATTTACCTACCTGTAATGACCAGATGATACAAAGCCCAGTATATCAATGGCTCTTAATACACATTTGTTCAACAACTGAAAAATTAACAGCAGAAACAGAAATTTGTCCTTAGGCATCTGACCTCTTCCCTTAAATTCCAGCATAGAATTATTTCCAGTGTTCTATGCACCAGCATTTAATGCTGGCTTATGCATTTCTAAAGTCAGAAATTTGTAACAAAAAAGCAATGTACTCCACAATGTACAACCTGGGTCATAAAATTACACGTGCTTATTCAAATAAAATACTTTAATGTAGAAATAGCTTTTAAAACAGTGCTTGATTTATATCAGACACGGTGATACCATGGATTTAGAGCAAGAAGAGTGAGGAGAATGAAAATGAGTATTTATTATTCACCTATGTTTGATTAATTTTGATTAATTTCTAGTTGCTACATGCATTGGAGGCTTCACAGAACCTGTATTCAGGCAGCCCAAGTTACAGCTGCAGCTTTGCTTATGCCTCTGTCTGAATTTGTTCAAGTCGACAGTATCTTTTGAGCCCAGAAAAGTAAAATAGAAGATAATAAACAACCTTAGGTGACTTCTGTTTGAAATAAACCAAACAAGGCATGGACCACACGGTCAAACGGCCTTTGTTGATTACATTCATCAAACATTTACACTTATTAGAAAATTCTTTCATTCATTATCCATTCAGTAATGAAATATCTACCTACTGTGTACCAGGGCATCCTCTGCTAGGCAGGATACTAAAATAAGTCCCATTTGCTGGCTTCAAAGTTTTCAGTCTAATGAAGCATGAAGAATACAATATATAACAGACATTGAAGAGTAGTAAGTACTGTAATAGACAGACATGGCCGATACTTAGCCCCTCAAAATGATTAATGTGGTCTCGAAAACATGTGTAGAATTATGAGGCAACACATAAGAAAAGTTACAAAAGGAGTCCAAGTAGGAGGTATGTTACCTTGAGCTTATAATAGATCCCTAGGATCCACACTTGTCATCTGCAAAGTGAGAAACATAGCACCTACATCGTGAAATAGAATGAGTTACAGAGCACAGGACTTAATGTTTTGCTGAGGAATTAAAGGGAGGTAACGTGCATCAGGGATTCTAGGTCCAAGGCGCAGCATGACTGAGCACATAAAATAGACTGGAATGCAGGAAACCAGTCAGTTGTAGGAATTAGAATATAATTTTAAAACAAAAGTTCTAAAGGCAGCATAGTCAAAAAGGTAGAATTAATTAATTAAAAATAGGTAATGTTAAAAAAAAATACGGTAGGCAGTAGAAACTGTTCCTAAGAGTTTTGAACCTCCCATCTGAAACCATACTCAATTCGTTTCCTAGATAAAACAAAACAAAAAAAAGCGCTGATGATGAATAGTTCTAAAGATTTTCCTGACTAACTGGCAAGTGTCCCAACTGGCCCCAACCTTCTAAAATCTGAGGAAGGAACAGAGAATCCTCTCCATTTCTTACCTTAGTTTCTCATCTGTTGCCTGTTCGTGGGCCCAGGCTTCATAGCTTCGTTATTCAATCCTCAAGACTTCGACGCAGCATGCTGTTGCCTTACCTGTCAGGGCTTGCTTTCAGTCCTCTCTGTTCTTCCCTGCTGTTCTCCTCCTCTGGACCTGCAGGCTGATTGTTTTCCTGAGAAAACTCCAGTGATTTAATTGGCAACCTGCCTCCTTCTTCTTACCTATGCCAATGTCATAGCCTCTGGACAGCAAACCTAACCAAGTTTTACATTAATAAGCAGCAAATACAGGTAAATGTTTGTGGTGAATGTGAAGTAGTCCAAGAGAAAATCAATAAAATGGGAATTTGGTGAATTGCTGCAAACCGTATCAGTGCTCCAACCAGAGATTAAAATTCATATTAAAAAGGTAAAAAAGCCTCTCCATCCCTATAGTATATGTGCACAGACCTCTGTACTTGGTCTCCAGCCCCTAGATAAGCACTTCACACTGCCCAGGCTTCTCAAGTTGAGTCTCTGGTTGCCTCTTTCCAGCAGGGTGCTTTTCATGTCATAGCTTTGCCTCCTTACTTTTTCTAATATACAAAGTAGCCTAGGATGTTTTTGACCATAGAGTACCAGGTATAAATAGGGTCTCTTAGGATCCAACACACTTAAGCACACAGGTATGAAACTGGTCCACTAAAGATACTTTATACAAAGGAAACCAACTTATCTAATGTCAATAATCAGTTATGTTCTCAGACTGGGGCCAGCACCTTCAATCTATTGTATGAGCAGTAAAAAAGAGCTATAATGCCTTAAGAGGACATACATTTCTATAAGATAGTGAAAGGAAAACATCTAAGTGGAATCTGAAGGACTCCTCTTCCTGCTTAGGAACTGCCATTGGCAACTCGCACTCCATGGACTGAGAAGGGATGTTGTGACCTGGCTATGCATGATGAGAAACTTGCTCTCCATTGCTGTCTTCATGCAGCTAAGGCTCTTGTGTTCTTCACTCACATTAAACTGCGTAGGTAGCCTGGAACCATTGGTAGCTCTCTGTCAATCACTCACCCAGGTAGCAAAGGTGAGGTAATCGTTCACAGATGTACCAATAATGTGTAATTAAAAACTGCTCGCTGGTCATCTTTAATGACTTTACCAAAGTCCTCTTCATATTATCTTGGATGAAAGAAAGGCCTCTACAAACAGTTACTCCAGGTCATAATGTAGAATCACATTTTGACCTCTCATCATCCAATTCCAACCCAAATGAAAAGAAGTTTATTCAATACAGGTGCTCATCTTTCTTGCATAATATAAAAAGGGCAATCCAGCCCTGGTCTTCCAGCTGTGAGTGAAGGCTATGCCTTTGAGTCATTATACAGAATTTTTTGTAAAATCAAATCATGTCTTCACAATATCTGCTAACATGTTTATTTATATCAGTGGGACATGACTCCTGCATGTAAAGGAACACATTCTTCATAGTTGGGAAATGGACACAGACTATTTATTAAATAAATTAATTCTTTATTTTTATAACTTTTGAAGTACTAAGTATAGTATAGATAGTCAGCATCTATTTAAAAATGTTTGAAAATAATTTGTGTCAGGATAAAAGTGAATGTCATGTCACAAGTGGATATCTGAAAGATTAAATCTGAACTTGGGGGTAGATTCTACTTGGAACAAGTCAAATTAATTTTTGCATATGACTTGTGCTTTTTACTTCGATGTGCTTACCCAAACTTATCCAAGAAAACTTCCAAACACAATAGGTGAAAACATTTGTTCATTCATATTTTTTTTATAAATATTTAATGTCCAATATGCAGGGCTTATGCTATAATTGAAATGAGGTTTAAGAGGTTTACTGTTAGCCAAATACAACATTAGCCACAATTTGCTCCTTAAGTTCCACACAATACTTGCTTCCAAAGCATTTCAGCTATATTTTTCCACTGACGTAATTTGAAAATGCAAAGTCATAATATTATAAATTGTACAATACAGGTCCTTGTTTTAACGATTAGGAAAACAGATTCTGAAATAATGAGTGGTTCATAGATGGTAAATTCTATCTACAGAGTCAAATCTGACTACTTGGAAATGTGAACTGACCAGACAATGAATAACAAGGTGTGAATTATATTTAAGGGTATTTTACTTGTGAAAGTTTCGCACTCACGCTTGGTTCCAACAAATCCCAGCTCAATAACTTACAAATGGTATGGTTAATAAGTGCAATAAATTAGACAGAAGGTTAAATACTGCATGGTTTCTCTTATATGTGAAAGCCAAAACATAAATAATTTAATAAGCAAAATGAATGTGACAGGAAACATAAATCAGCTGTTGTGCAAATGGAAAAGGCTGGGCTTGAGGCAAGCAGCAGGTGGGAAGGTAAAATGATTAAAATGTAATATATGTAGGTACCAGTTCCCCAAGATGAATGTAGTTATTATGTGGCATAAACATATACTAATAAAAAAGAAGCAAATAAGATTTTTGAAGTACTCTGTACTTACATCGTTACATCTGTCAATTACACATAAGAATAGCACTCAGCAGCACTAGCTATTCCAGATATTAAATATTCTAGGGAAGTTACCATGCATGGCGTATCATGGACGCTTTTAGGATATGACTATCATCCCATTCATAAAATCTAGGATGGCAGAATTGCTACTATCTCAGCTGTGGAGCAGAGAGAGCTGAAGCTTAGCAAGGTTAACAGCTCTTCCAAGTCCCAGAGGAAGGCATCAGAATGAGCACTTATAAAATTTATCTTTCTCTCATTCCTAGTTCTTGAGCATATGATGGTTCTCAAGCTTTAGTTTGTAGTTCTCCCTTTAGCCTCACCTAGGAATTAGAATCCTCCTACCTGCCCCTGACAAAATCCTTACACTGTTTCTGGATAGGCTCAGGAAGCTGCAGCCTAGCAACCACAACTAGGAAAAACCACCTTTGAGTTATCCAGCGTCCTTTTGATTGGAGTGGCATTCAGACTGACCCAAGGTACTTACTGAGACCAAGAGGAATTTTTAAAAATTCCATTCCTTCACTATGAGGTGAAGAAGATGATTCTGCATATACCCATAGAGGCTTAGAATGAGCGGGAATAACCATTCTGCTAGACTGCTCAGTCCAGGCATCACTTCCTCTTTCCTCCTCTCCCTGGAGAGGTAATGGGTACACTATGGTACATCGAACCCCAACTTTTGGATCAGATCAAATCCTGCCTCCAAGACTTAGCACCACTAACTGAGCCAGATGACTTAAATTGCCAAGTCAGTTTCCCAATAGACAAACTCAGGAAAATACTACATACCTAGTCCATATGGCTTTTGTGAGAAGAGAGGAAGATGTTTGCCATAAAGCCTCTTGACTGCACATTTTCTAGAGTGTAACTTGGTTTTTTCCATTTGCATAACTTAAGTGAAAGAAAGAAGATAGGATATTCTTATACACTTGTATCCTAGGGGGGAAGATTATCTTGAGGCCAAAAAAGTAAGTGCTGGGGAATTGATAACCTTTAATATCCATTCTTAACCTGGGAAAGGATGATGCCAGGAGTCACAGGTCTGGTTTAATTGTTCATAATTTGCTACAAAACTTTGCTAAATGTCAGCCAAAAGTAAATTATCTGAAATAACCAAATAGTTGACATAGTTTGTATCTTAATAGATATGGATTTGGAGTCTTAAAATGCCACTGTCAAAATCTTTAAAAATAATATTCATTTTTTTTCCACTGGAGTCTCAGACATTGATGTGCAGCTTTGTCACACACAACAGGGGAAAGTGGAAAACCCTAAAGCAGGCAATGTGCTTCAATAATGAAGAGAAATAACAAAATAGAAGACACCTTAACACAGCAATGGAATGTCAACTCTTTTTCATTCATATCCTCCCACTTCCTATACCCTGATGGGGTTTGAAGGACTCTAACCTGCCAATGACTTAATAACAACTGGAATATACTGAAAATGGCTGAGACTAGAGTTTTCCTTCTGCCCTCTCCAAAGTGGTCTAACTTTGTGACAAAATAACTGACACAATGTGGCAGTTAAGCCATACTCACATTAGATAGGGCTCAATTTATTTTATTTTATTTTTTCACCAAGATGATTTGAGGTTCCAAACTGTTAAGCACCAAACCAACAGTACTCCAAGGAACAAATTGAATTTTTAAATAAATGATCATGCTAGGGTGGTTTTCCTTTGCTGAGCACTGAAATGATGATGATTAGTATAATGATAAAAACAAGAATAATAATTTACATTAAATGATAATATATCCCTACAAATTTAATGAAGTGCTCTGTACTTCCATCTCTACATCTGCCAAATAAAGACAACAGCCCTCACAACCACTGGGTATTGAGGATGTTAAATACGCTCTGGAAGTTACCAAGTATACATATAGTGGGTGCTTTCAGCATATGACTATCATCCAGTTAAAATGTAGGACGGCAGAAATGCTGCTATCCCAGCTACGGGTTGGAAAGAGCAGAAGCTTAGCAATTTTAACAACTTTTCCAAGTCCCAGCAGAAAGGCATCAGAAGAACCTGAATACAAGTCCATTCTGTGACTCTGTACTTCTTCCCTAACTCACGTGCTGTCATGGGGAAATGAAGTCTGGCTGAACCAGCCCACTTCTGGGTATGCCATCAGTGACCTTGTCAGCGTAGTGGGGCCTGATCAAAGGCCTGGCCTGCCCTTCTCAGTAACTCACTAAAGGGAGAAGTAATTTTGATATTCCTTAAGGTTAAGTGTATGTAAATCCAACCTTTCAAGCTTTCCAGTGACTCAATGATAGAGGAAAAACAAGCCTGGCCAATACTTGAAACTAAAAACTTATAGTCTTGGTGACTCAGCAAGTCATTATGATATTCACACACCATTTTATTATGCTAGAGATATCAGAGTTGTCCAAGCCAGTTCATCTGAGCCTCTCTTGGCTTGCAGTGAATATTTAGTTGGTTAAACCAGCAAGGGCATCTGACCCACAATGAACTAGAGCTGCCAGATCTAGCAAATAAAAACACAGGCTGCACAATTCACTGTTAATTTCCTATAAATAAGCAATTTTTATATTATTAGTATAATAATATTGCATGGTACACACTTATACTAACATTTTATTTGTGACTTATCTGATATTCAATTTAAAGTGGGTGATCTGAATTTCATCTGGCGGCTCTAGCAGGGTCCTATTTGTAAGATTCCTTTCCAGACCTGAATACCAAAAGGAGGAACTGCTACTGACTGAATGCTGGATCAATGCAAAATTCATGTATTAAATCTCTAAGATTCACTGTGATGGTATTTGAAGAGAGAACCTCTGAGAGGTTATGAGGGTTAGACGTCAAGAGGTTGAAGAACTTCTGATGGGACCAAGAGAATCCTTATAAGCAGAGACCTCAGAGAGGTTATTTTTCTCTCCTTGGGAGTTCATGGAGAAGTTACAGAAACCCACAACAAAACGACAGCTGCCAACAAGACAAGAGATAAGGTTTCAGAATTAACCCTGCCTTGATGACCCCTTATCTTAGGCTTCCCAGCTCTGGATCTTCCAGAAATAAATTTCTCAAAGCTGCCCAATCTATAAGATTTTGTTACTGGAACCCAAATACTGCAGACAGGAGTACTGTGGAACAGCCATCTCATCTCACTCAAACAAAATCTTCCCCTATCACGGTATCAGGCTGTGCAGATAATGCTTGTCTGGCTAAATTTCTTCGTGGCTCAGAGTATTCAAGCCTAAAGGAAGTTGTATGCATTGCCTTTCCCTGCTAAATACAAAGTCTTTCTACATGGTTGACTACCCTCACCTTCCCTACTCCTGCTGCCCATTTTTAAAAGTCGATTTCCTTTGCCTATATCAAGAGTGCAATCTTCCAGGTTCTAGTCACTATTATACAACTGTCTTATTTATATACGATCTTCATTTTTAAATCCCACCAACCACAGACTTTCATGTAGCCCTTGCCTATCCACTGTAGGTCCCTTTCCCTGTTTAAGACCTTTAACTTCTGTTTTTACTAAAGAGAGGGATCAGTGAATCAAAAAAGCCCAAAAGTGATTACTTAAGGCTTGTGGCTAAACATTGAATTTTAATTTTCCTCTTCAAAAGACATTTGGTAAAGAACGTTTTAAAAACCCAGCCCAGACTTCCAAATTCTTTGACAAATTTGTGTGCAGCTTCTAAAATCTCTACATTCTTAAATAAATGTTGATTAAAACTCAGATGTCTACATTTCAGTCTCCACTATGCAGTTTAGCTCTGGATAATACAGTAAGGTGTTCGCTTTTCTTCCACTCCTGAGATGTGACACTTCTGTTCTGTCTCTTCCTCTCTCTCCTTCTCTCTCTTTTTCTACCTCTCACATTCACGCATGCGCACACGTGGATGTGACTATTCGCCCCACTTATTTTTCATTCGTCTTTAAACCCAATTAGAACAGCACCAAATAAGTAGCAGTTGCTCAACAATAAGCTCTTGATTATTCTCTGACAACATTAATTGAGTTATGTTCAAATACTTGTAATTTTAAAAACTATTTCTGAATTTTACACTATTAGACTCACTGCAAAAGAGGTGAAAGATTTTATGTGGAGAACATAGCGCTACTCTCAGTGAATTGACCAGTGAATTTGCATAACACACAAAGTATAACATAAAAACAATGTAAGAGAAAAACAATTGTGATTCATGAAATTTTATTTAGACTTTCTGTATGTTGAGGATTTTTTACTTTTATTTATTTTTGTTTTTAAGTTTTATTTTAAAGAGAAAAAACTAACAAAATAACAACAATGAAGACAAAAACAAAAAGAACACAACAACAAGAACGAAACACGTCCTCAAAACACAATGATAGGAATTAACAACGGCGCTACACTACACACAGTCATCTTCAAGGAAGGTGCTCAGTCCACCAGATGTAAGAATGCAAGACGGTTCAAACAATCAAAGACAGTAACAAGCAATAAAAAAATTGGAAATGATACAGAGCTTCACGGTACAAGACGGTAGGAATTCAACAATGATTCTCACACTGAATATTATTGTCTTCAAATCAGTTGTTCTGACTACCAGATACAAGCATGCAAAATTGATCAAGAAAAAAAATTTAAGCATTAACTGTTCCTTTCAATATATCACAGACATCAGCAATACACCTGTACCAGCTATCCTTATATATACATATACATTTAATTTAAATTTTAAAGAGAAAAAAAGCAAAATAACAAAATCACAAGTCAAATGCATAGAACAGCATAAAAACAATAAAAATGGAGCTGGGAGACAGCTCAGCAGCACAGTGCCTGCCTGGCAGGTGTGCGGTCATGATTTCGATTCCCAGTACCCGAAAAAGAGAGAAAAAAATGATAAAAACAATACATAATTTCAAAACAAGGTGATAGGAAATTAGCAATTGTTGTTATATTACATAATGTTATCTTCAAATTGGTTGCTCAGATAACCAGATACAGGCATGTAAGATTGATCAAACAATTACACATTAACGGGTCCTTTCAATAATCCAATAGAAACCAGTAGTATAATTATCTTAGCTATCTTTTGTATATATATGTATACATATTATTTTCTCTTCCTTCTTTCTTTTTCCTCTTCCCCGTTTCATCTGAGTTGCTCCTTCCTATTTGAGTCATTTCTTCCCCTGTAGGTTGAACTTTTCCCTATTAAGTTGATTTCGTTTTTGGTCCCATGCTTGTAACTGCAGAGTAATTTGCATGCTTTATTCATCATTAAGTTTAATAAGTGTTGGTCATTAGTAAATCTATTCAGGTCATGGCAATGCATTAGGAAAACATAAAATTATATAGTAGGAGTTGAAGGGAAATGATACTTTTGGAGAGAAAGCTTTCAAATTAGGCAAAGAATGAGATCCAGTCAACTTTTAAGGATCCAAAGGGAAAGAATATGTACATAGAAATGCTTGGTTACCTGACTTGAGCCTGAGCTTTTCCATCAAAACTATAACTATTTTACACAAGAATGCTATATATCAGTTTATTATAAGTTACATGGGCAAGGTTCCCGCTGTAAGTATTCCTTACTTCATTTCACATTCACTATTGAATTCACGGATCTTTGGTGCTTTTTATGAGAAGATATTTTCCCACTGGATGTACATTATTTCCTCTTAGCCTGTTTCTTCACCTCCTGCAAAAATACAATTCTGTCTCTCAAACATGATTTAACAGCCTGAGAGTAAGTGCATTCCTTCTGTATGATGACCCAGTTCCCTGCACTCATCCTCTTACTAATTCAGAGCCCCTCAGAAGCAAGGCCCGGCGATGAGCCTCAGTGTACTCGCATCCCAGTACAGAGCTGCTACTTGCTACATGATTCACGGAAACAAACAGATAAAGACTTTAAAATTAGCCCCTGGAGACCCCAGTGACTCAAAACACAACAGGAAATAAAATACTCAAGAGCAAAACAATTCCTGCAGATCTGCAAACGTTTCCTTCCATGGCTTATGTTCCCAGTGAAAGTTTCCTTTCCCCTAAAGGAGTGTCACTTGGGAAAGTTCTGCCAACTTGATATCCTTTTCAATGATAATCATAGTTATTTTAATCCTCTTCTAATTTTTTTAGTGCTCCTATGTTTTCAATAACAAAAACAAATATATCCATGTCAACATGTCACATAAATGCAATATACTTGTGTAAATAGAAAATTCTGCTGTATTTAAGAAATCACCACTCAATTTGATGTTATAATTGTTATATCCATTTCATTTGCTTAGCAAATACAGTGTCTTTTTCTATAAACTATTTTCTTTGAAATGGCACATAGCTGTATAATAACACAAGTATGACAAGTATATGGTACTAGACAAAATCTGAAGTTCAGATGTATGAATTTTAAAAACAGAGTTTCATCAAGCATAGGGCAATAAAATTTCATTTTCTCATTGTACCACCAAGATGCCATGTGAATGAGAGGTTGGAAAACTAAGCAGATTGAAGAGAGAAAGTGTCATACACCAGAGGGATTTATGAAGAAGGTGGGTCCCAAGAGTGGTACAAGAGAAGAGCCTGAGCCACAAGTACATAATCTATTTCAAATGAAGACGTATTGTGTCAATAGCTGTCACTGTGAGACTTCAGCATTTGAGCACCCTGAAGACTAATAAATCAGTGATCAACTCCACCAGATGTAACTGATTGGACTGTATCACTGGGTCTAATGTACAAGAAAATTAGCTGGGGGAATTAACTTGCCTAGTTTCATGGCTCCTTAAAGAGGCAATAACACTATTCTCAGAGCAACAAGAAGGCTGGCATCAGTAGGCACTTTAATGTGAAATGTCTTTGATATTCTGCTAGAGTCCAATGTAGTGCTAGTGTGCTTTGCCTAAATATATCACCGAACAGTAAAGGATTTGCTATCATATTTTAATTACTGGGAAGTGCTAAGATGTCTCTTTATGAGACATTAAAACAACATGAAAATAGCTACAGCATGAAGATAACTTTATAAAAAGTTCTCTAAATTTGCAAACAGATAGCAATAGAGGATTTAGATTCTATTGACTGAAAATGTTTAGAAAGCAGTGCTTCTATCCACACTGGGTCTAGCATAGGATATGCACTCTTTGCTCATTGCCAAATCATGTGAGAGTTATTGATGTTCCCATGTCAATATAACATGCTTACTTTAAATAGCTTTCAAAATCAACTACTCTTCCCCATCATTAACATATTCATTTTCATATCATCTAAATCCTGATCACAAGTTATCTGATCACTTACTCTACTCAGGCTCTGGGCTTACCTCATCACCCCAACTCTGTCAGTTTAGTTTCAAAGGATCCATGGAGCCAGGCTTATTGCCATCAATACCTAATTTTTATCTCTCACCTGTCCCTCTTAACTGCAGACATGACTTTAAAAAAGACACAAACAAATATGAATGTAAACTTCCCATATTTAAAATCCTTCAACTATATCCTCTTCCTTCAATAAATAGTTGATTTCTTACTAGGCTCCGTAAAACAGCAAGAAAGAGCCCAAACTTGTGGAAAGTCTCCCCTGACTTTTGCCTACTATATTGGGTAACATCTTCCGTTATTCTCTTCACACCTACCTTTCAGAAACAGCAAATCCCCAGTTGTGTTCTGAACACAATGTGCTGTTTCTCACTCCCCTGTCTTTTCACATGCAGCCTGCTCATTCGGAAATGGCTTCAGACTATGATTTGCCTAGTCAGTGATTTTCTACTCAGACTTTCAAGCATGATATAATGTTTCTGTACTAGTTAGCTTTCCCTTTGCTGGACACCACAACCAACAGTCACAAGTTAAAGCAGAGGTTTAAGTGGCTAACATCTCCAGTCTATGAGGGGCTGGGTCCATGGCACAGACACCAAGGAGGAAGGACATGAAGGAGCTAAGTTGCCCAGTTTATGGCAGGTGGGAAACAAGGCAGCTGAACAGCAACAAAGAGGAACCAAAAGGGACCCTACATGGGACCAAGGTCTCTCCCTCACTACTCACCCAGGTACACCCAGAAGTCTGTTTTCCTAATCTGCTCTGCCCTTCTGAATCCAATGGAGTTCACCTGTCAGGACTAACAGTCCCAGTTACCCTGGGACGTTCTCCTTGCTACCTTCAGGGAAGTAAACGTGCTACTTCTACATCTTCCTCCTCCCTGCTTCTCACATCACAGTTATGTACTCATTGGCTTCCTCTTCCTTTTCATTACCAAGTTGTCAGGTTATTGAAGGCAGGAATTTAGTACTATTTATTTTATTGTCTTTAGAATCCAATTTAAAATCTGCCTGATAGTAAATACTCAATAGACATTTCAGCACTAAAGAAATACTTAAGAGAGAAAAATAAGTCAAATATAAACCATGTTTTCGACTTGTTGATTTTTTTATAAAAAACCCCTACAGTTGTGTATTATAGTCATAGGTCATAATATATTTCAAATTTCATAACCCAATGCCTTTATTCATATGTCTCTGAGAAAATATACTCCTAATTCTCTATATATTTAAATGAAAAAATCTTACTAAAGTGGTAGAATAGTTATCACCTTAATCTCCCATCCCCTAAAATTTATGCCATCTTGTATGAGCCTTTCTGAATTTTTATGATCTCACTAGGAAAATGTTTCTGGTTGTAATTATTTTAGAATATAGATCATTTTAGCTTTCTTCCTTTCTTATTTTTTTGGTCAGTTTTGTCAACTACAAGTGATGAATCTTCTAGCATAATGCATCCTTTGCTTCTTGATGTTCTGCATTATTGCTCAGTTTTAGTTCTAGAAGCCTACCCTCCCAATTTCACTAGCCCACTTTTACACAAACTCTTAAATTCCCCCTTTGTAACAACTTCCTCTTTGTCTTTTATACAACTGCTTTCATGGACACCAAATGGGATCCATTCAAGAAATATCTACCCAACAGTTTACAACAGCATCCTGACCAGGCATCATGGTAAGTGTAAGGCACAAAGAATGAGGTCACAAGCTTATTCTCATGGTGGTATTAGGAGATAAAAGCTAATGAACTGCTACATTTATTCATTATGTGATACTGAAATTTTTTTTAAAAAATTTGGATTCTGGGCCAGGGGTATAGCTCAGTGACACAGCACCTGCCTGGCAAGCACAACATTGTGAGTTCGTTCAATTCCGGGTATCAATCAATCAATCAATCAACCAATAAAAATTATGGTTTCATGTCTCCAAAATGAAAATAATGCATGTTATACCTAATTTCACTGATTTTTATGAAGTCTATGAATCTCATTCAATGGTTATAAAAATTTTCTCAAGGGCAAGTGTTGTGTTCTTTACCCAGAGCAGTATCTCTTACTATATTAAGAATAAGACACCTTTTACTGTGCTTTATATAATTTAAACATCTATACACTAAAAGCAGAAAACATTAAAATTAAAATGATCCTCAGAGATGACAGTGAAAATTTCTCCATTATACGTTTAGATTGTGTAACCTTAGGAAAGGTAAGTTAATACTTCCATGTCACTATCAATATAATAAAGAAACTGATGCAGAAAGAAAACACGGTCAGTAAAGTTATGGTACATCTTTCACCTCTGCCAATGTTCTTAAAAGTTTTCAATGATATAAACTTACATCTTCAAAAAGACAAGAAAGACAACCATATTTTTAGAATTTTAGAAACTGAGGAGACATTGAGTTCCTGTCTAAATATTCTTATTTTTTAAATAATCCTCAAAAGGATTAAATCACATTTCCACATTCACATTAATTTACACTTAAAGTAAATTTAAAAATGCATATTATGCTAATTATTAAAAATAGCAATGGCTATATGTTTTGTGTTTATCCAAAACTGAAACAGAAGCTTCAGAATGCTTCAATAACCTAAGCTGCAAATTTTTAGACAATTCATTCAGCTTCACCAAATCTAAAACCTAAGAGGGCCTAGGCTGGGAAAATTAGCTAGCTAAAATTCCATCTTCTTTTGTCAAAGCAATAAAGCACATATATAAAAGTTATTTTAAAATAAATTGGTACCTTGGCCCCCCAAAAAGGAGGTCATGAATCCAAATGCCTTCCCACACTTCATTGAAATTTAGGCAAACTGTTGCAACAGATTTTCTACTCTTGGGAAATGAGCAATTAAATGGCAACTTCCTTTCTAATGGCGATTCTGGACATTCTTATTAAAGTTCTGTGCTAAGTACCCAGAGACATTAAATCAAGCCATTGTTTTCCACCTTTACAGATAGCCAAGATTTGCAGAGAAGGATGGTGAATGCAAAGACATCAATTATCTGAATGTGTTCTTTCTAACGCAGAATGCTATTGCTTAATTGGATTTAACAGAATCTGGTATAAATTTGGACTTGTATTCCAAGTCCTTGACAGAGCTATTGCCAAGGAATGAAAAAGGAATGTTTTCCTACAATGATTACTTCAAAATCTTGAATGAAATGACCTGTCTATAAAGATTTAATATTTTTCTTCTTTAAAAAGCTGCATCAATCCAGGGAGTCTTAGAGAATGAAAACTTTATGTTGTACATTGGGCTTGGAACCCTGGTGTGGGATCCACATTGTGGCCTGCTGTGTGGCAGACAATGAGATGTCCTATTGACATTCGCTGTGAATCTCTCCAGGGCCCACTTAAAGAATTCCCTTTGTAGAGATTCTACCCACAAATCCCAAAAAGGCACCTAACCTAAGTGAAGTCTTTAAGTCCAATCTGACTTTTCTTTCTATCAGAAACTGGATGCACAGAGAAAACAATTTCTTTGTGATGAGCCAATGAGAAATAATGTGGCAGAGACTACTACACATGAGCCCAAAGCAAAAGCTACAAATTATTGAACACAAAGCCACAGCAAGCCAGCAACAGGACAGACCCATGAATCCATGCAATTTATCCATGGTGTCATTTCACTAAAAGCACGATGCAGGAGGACTTTATTTATAACATATAGAGACTGGCATTTGGGAAATATTTGACAATAGTTGTTCCTGTTGATGTTTTGTTACTATTGTTACTTGCAGTGTAACAAAGAATTGAATAAATAAGTAACATTGACTAACTCTTCTGTAGCAAGCATTTGATATTTTACATCCACTTTAATTCTCAAATTAATTTTCTAGGTCAAGAATCATTATTTTCATTTTACAGATGAGGAAATAGGTGTGAAAATGTAAATATGTTATGCAGAGGTAACCCAGCTAATAACTGCTGAAACAACTGAATTGAGATTCAAACAGCATAAATAATTGTTCACATGGGTTTATAGTTTGACAATCACCTTGCTAAGCAATTTAAACACACTGTCCCATTTAATCTTCTTCAAAACAATAGAAAATAGGTATAGATATTTTGCTTGCTTAGAAAGGAAACTTTTGGAGTTACTTGAGAGATGCCTAATCAGAGATATAATAATGACTGCCTGGCAATTCAAACCAAGACTGTCTGACACCAGAACTCCAGGATTTCCAACTACGGTTCCATAGTGGCAACTAGTTTGAATGTACGGATTCCTTTCTCTAAACAGTGTGGAGGGAGCAGTAAAAAGCCCACTTTTCTTTGTCTCCTTTTCCTCTCAGTCAATTCCCCAACACTGGAGCAGTGTAACTCTCCAATAGATGAAGAGGTTCAAAAGATGTTAATGATACTTCACCTGAACAAAACGTTTCATTTCCATTGCTAAAGGAAACACTCCCTAGCAGGTGAATGAAAGAGTTTGGCAGAATGCAGAACTGCACCGGTCTTTATGGATACCCATGTAATAAATTCCCCAATCAGGGTCAAATCAACAGCAGTGATAGACCACCAGCAACCCAAGAGACAATCAGCATAGAGGCAATTTAAAAGTACTTCACACTTCCTCTGGATTCTGGTCTACTTTAGATGGCACTCAATGTGCAGCCCAGGTTCAAAAACTTTTTCTGCTGAATGCACTTCATGTAAACTGTCTCATTTATGTATTTTAAGCATCCTTTGGAAATATCATGTAAAATTGTAGAATCATGAAAAAAATAACCGGGAACATTCTGCCATTTCTAATGTTCCCATATTTTTATTATTATAGTGAGAGCTCCACCTTTACAAGGCCAATGGCAACACGATCCAGGTAAACTTCTTTGTAAATCCACAAAGCACCAGACAACTGACATTCCTTGGGCACCAGAGATTTCAGTGTGTGTATTTGGTTTTCAGAAGCTCTGTCCCAGCCTGTTACATTTGATAGCCAAACAAATTGTCTGTGAGGACTGTTGCAAATTTTGTAAAAATGCACTCTATGTGGGCACAAGCATTCTCTCCACTACAGCTTATGATGGGGGGCTGTGTGAACACAGTAGAGAAGAAGAATTACACCAGCCTTAACAGATGGATTGGAAGAAAACTAGTCACTTATAATATAGGGTGGCACATTCAGAGTTAATGAATTATCCTGGAGTGTTCTTTCAAGTGTTTTTAAATCACTGGATGTATTGGTTAATTGTGAATAAAGAATCATCTTTAATTTTTTTAAAAAAGTTACATGGAG
Source organism: Dinomys branickii (assembly GCA_004027595.1). Lineage (NCBI taxonomy): Eukaryota > Metazoa > Chordata > Mammalia > Rodentia > Dinomyidae > Dinomys > Dinomys branickii. The sequence goes on along the minus strand of PVLD010002307.1, from coordinate 89,852 downwards.
ATATGTAAGGCTATTAGTATAAGTTATGCTGCTGATTATTGGCATTTAATGTGAAATACATTTGAGTGTGAATTTAAAGCCCTTGACAGAGCTATTGTTGAGGAGTGAGAGACTCCAGAGACTTGGATGTTTGAAATTTTAGGACATGAGATGATTGTTTGAATTCTCTCATCAGCTGCTTTTACTTCTGTTTTCCTACAATGCCAATCAAAGGAAGACAGCAGGAAACACAATCCATTAGACTTAATCACATGAAATTCAAATCACATTTATCTCCTTTACTGGAGAAAAATGTAAGCAAAACTAATTGCAGAGATAATAACATTGAAGCACAGCACAACAATAGGACAGAAAACTCCTAGGAAATTGAAAATCAACAAATCTATACAATAATAGTGAAAAAGGTAATCTGTGTCATTAAATACTATCAAGGAGAATTAAACCCATGACATTTTTTAAGCTTTTATAACAAGTACAACTCCAGAGCTCCCTTTCAGAGGCTACAAAATCCTTTGAATGATGAAACCTCAATCGGACAAGAATACTGATGAATTACAAATAAAATTTCTTATTTCAAGAAATTTAAATGCTTGCTACAAAAATAAAGAATAAATTTAAGAATATATATTCTAAAATATTATATATATTTAGTGTACATAAGATAGAAATATCTTTGTATCATTCCTTAGTTTATGTGTTTGTTGAGAATTAAGGGTATTTTATTCAGATTTGAGGATTCTACCTATTGCTGAGGATACCTAGTCCAAATGTATACTCTGGAATTAAGGAACTATAGTAACTCAAGATAGTTTTGGATCCACTTTGAGATGCTTCTTAAGTAAAACTACATGAAAAACATGACTTCCATGAGAGTTTTTCTCTGACTAGCGGATTATAGTAACATTTGGCTCTCCAGACTTAATCTCAGTTCAAAGGCAGTATCCAATAATTGCCAAAAAATCTAATTATTTTTTTATTCCACATACACAGGTACTAGCAAAATGTCACAGGTCTGCATGAAGGATGGGAAAGATTACCAATGTAATTTTTCAGGAGTGTGCATGTTTCTCCCTAAACAGAATCTAGCTTCCTCTTCATTCAAGAGACTTTGAGTCTATAAACTTCCTGTTTAATTTGGGAATTTTGTTCATTTGACCCAGAACTCTTTCACTTATATAGATCAAGTAAGAATTTAGTAAGTTTCCCAACTGTTTAATTCCTAGGAATTCCATGATCAACTAGCTGACGTCATGTTTGCTCAAGTCAGATGATTTTGATTGCTGCTTTAAGTATGTTTTCTATATAATCATTATGACCACCCTGTGAGGGACAATTGAGACCTTGCTCCTTAAATCCTAGGTCCCTGCCCCCAGGATTTAATTCCTTCCATTGCTTCTAAATGTCCCATTTCAGTGGCCTTTAGAAAACAGCAATCACAGTGCTCCCCAAAGATGCCAGGGCACCCTTCACAAATGTATTTCCCCGAGCTCTAAGTCGAATCACCTCAAGATCAGTGAGCAGATTTTCATCACAAAACCACTCTAGCAGTCCAGTCCTCCTAATCCATTGAATCACTTCCTCTACTATGCAAAAAAATTAGACCTGGCACTTCAAATTAACTTTTGTTGGGCCCAAATTTTAGATCAACTGAACAAATATGTCTGTTCATTTCTAAGTCATCCAAAGAAACTATCAGAGCCCTTGCTAACTACTGGAACTATATTAATACAGAATATGGGCCTTATGGGGCAGTTTTGATTTGAGTGTCAATATATTCATTCCTTGCATGTTCTATGCCAGCTTCATTATGGAGGGACCGCAATGCTGCAGTTTTGAGTGGAGTCAAGAGTAAGAGAAGGATCTGCAACAGGTACAGGCTGCAAGCAAATTTGGGAATAAGGCTATGCTCCTACAATTCACTGATTGTATTAAGTTCCCAACCATCTTGAATAGCTAGACGGATAAAGTAGTAGAATAGCGTTTCTGATAAAATTCAATAGAAGACTATAACAACCAACTCAGATAAGACTACTTATGCCAAGGTTGGGTCACACAGCCAGGCAAAGAACTGTGATTAGATGAGGAGTTTTGGGGAGAAAAGAGACTGTGTAGTGGGTAATGGAAGGAAACAGTTAGAAATGTTAATTATGAGCAGGTCACCAATAAATAAATGGGGATTGTAATTGTCTCGAATATTTCTTTTTTTAAGAATATATTTATTTGTGAAAATGTGTTGTGTCAAATATACTTTCTTCCCTTATATGTAATATAAGATGTACTGACTTTTACACAATATTTAAGTATTGTTAATCTGTACTATTATATTTAAGGGAGATGATAATAAGAAGAGTAAAACATCATAAAAACTTTCAAAGACTTTTCACCTTTATGAAGGGAAAGAGTTCATTTTTGGTAGTATACACCAAATATGTACCATGTTAAGCAAAAATATAGCCCTCTAATTGTCTCCATTTGTATTATGGTTTCAGGAGATGTGATTGTCAGGTTTCCATTACTATAACAAATCAATGGGATAATGAATTTATGAAAAGAAAAAGTTAATTTTGGCTCACGTCTCAGAAGTTTTGGTCCATGACTGACTTTATTTGACTTTGGGGCCTGTGCCAAGGCAGTTCATCAGATAGGAAGCACATAGTGCAGCAGGGCCACTCACTTCATGGTCAGGACAACAAGAGCAAGATACAGGGATGAGTTTTTACTGTCCCCTTTGAGCACACTCTGACAACCAGAAGACCGCCAAGTAGGCCCCGTCTCTTTAAAGTTTCCACCACCTCCCATAGCACCAACCTGGGTGCTATGTCTTTAACACTTGGGATATGGGGGCTTTTCATACCTGCGCTATTGCAGATGCTTGTGAATGCCAAATTGGCGAGCAGTGCACTTCAGATGACTGCTGTTACGTGCAAACTTTTCTAAGCCATGATACCAGATATTTAGTATTTAGTCAAATATCATTCTAGATGTTTATATTTTTATATAAAAGATTAGCATTGAAATCAAAAGACTGAATAAAGTAGATTATGTGCCATAATGTGTATGGATGGGAGTCATTCAATCAGTTAAAAGCCTCAATAAAAGTGTCTTATCTTCCACAAGCAAGAAGGAATTTTGCCCTCTGATGACCTTCAGACTAAAACTGCAATCCCCCACAGGGTTTCCAGGCTACAGTCTACTCTGTGGATTCTGGACATGTCACTCTCCATAAGTGCTTGAGCCAATTCTTTGAAATAAACTTTTGATCGTTTACAGAGAGAGAGATGAATGGACGGATGGATGGATGGACGGATGGATGGATAGACAGATAGGTAGGCAGACAGACATACAGACATCCAATTAGTTCTATTTTCTGGTGAATCCTAAATAATATCCTCAATGCTTTACTCATTAACTTTTAAGTATTTTTACATGTACATGTTATAAACAGTTCTATGTTGCATACGGATATCCATGGGCAACTCTATCATGCTTTAAAAAAATCAAACAAAATCTTGGGAAAATGACTGAACACTGTAAACCCATCCATTTCCCAGCATCTCCATGACTGAAAATTGCAATGCAGTCACTATATACTGCATTCAGGGTCACATTCAATTCCACAATATTAAATACATATGCTAAGTGAATTTCCACCTAATAAATTACAAATCAACCCTAGCATTACTTTGGGAAGGAAAAGGCTAGAGATATTCCAATAAAATAACTATAAAACTCTTGTCCAACCCATGTTATAGAAGAACACTGTGTAATAAATTCTGAAAGACATACACTGATGGGAGGCACAGTGTGTTTCAGTGGGAAGTGAAGCGTGACCAGAGGACTGAGGCCTTGTTTTAATACAGATCTGAATCACAGATAAAAGACATGACCTTGGCAATAACTCCCATTTCTAATAACCGTTTCTAATTTTCACATCTGAAAACTCATGAAGTTCCAGCAGGGTAAAACAGTAGATGTGGAAGGGGTGAACCAAATCACATTCAAAACTACCATGTTCCACACATCGATTCTGCTTTTGATCATTACAGTCAGGGCTTGCTTTCTTCTGTACTTATTAGGATCATCTGCAAACCTGGGTTGATTCCATAAATTCTCCTACAATTAATTCAGTAGATTTAGTAATCTATTTATATCTCAGGTTTCCCTTTTAATGGATTTTATTTTAGTATTCTAAATGAGATAATAGTGTGCAGTTTATAAAAGTCTTTGTTCATTTATTTTCATTTTTGAATTCTCTGTTATTTGTTATACCTCTTTAAAGCATATGAAGACCTTAAGATTCTAGAAATAAAAATTCTGTGAGGTGATGAATCTAAAACTTGGTTGTTTAGTATGTTAATTTTAAAATTTTCACTAATATCCTGAAACTGTGGACTTGGACAACAGCTGAGTTTTAAGTTACAAACAAATACCGCAGTTAACATTCTTTAATGTTTCTGTTTGGAAACTGTACTAACATTGTCTTTGGCATTCAAAGTATTGGATTTGGTGTGTAAGTATGCATATGATTTTTACTATGTAAATGGTTATTGCAAATACATTAAAATATTAGTTAATTTATCCCTGAAGAATGTCATACGAAGGTGTGTCAATATTGCCCCTATTTTGCAGATGAGTAAACTGAAACACTGTAGTTAACTAAATTACCCATGCCATATTTTTAATAAGACATAGAAATGAAATTAAAACCAGAGGCTTGTTCCCAGGTCTCCTTCCTAAACTACTACATTAAGTAGTTAACAAATTTTCTTTAGCAGACATCTACTGTTACCATAACCATTTAAGCAGTAAAAATATGATTGTAAAGCAATACAATGTGTAGAAAATATAAGAGGCAAATTTACATTCAGAACATTCTGTCACCATAACCCATAGTCTTTACCACCATATGCTACGCTACCTTCCAAAAATAACCCCTGAAACAACTGAATCTCCTACAGAAGAAACTATGAAGACAATTGCTGGAAATAAACTCAATGATGTCAAGAGAGAGTCTGGTGTCTGAGATACCAGACACTAGATCCTTGTTTTTGATTTTATAACCTTGAAATGTTGATGTGCTTATTAGAAAGCTAGGCCAGTGATACAGCTCAGTGGCACAAAGCCTGCCTGGCAAGCGCGAGATCATGAGATCAACGCCCAGTAGCAAAAAAAAAAAAAAGGGACCCAGGTAAGAAAGCTAGTAAACATTGAAACAGAACCCAATAGTTCCTAGATGGGATGAACAGAGTAATCTGGTGAGGTTCTTGTAGGGACAGTTTCTAGTCTGAGACCTGCTAAGTGCTGTCTGCCCCAATGCAGTGTCTGAATCTTGAGCACAGTTCCACATCTACCCTCTACAAATTCACTTCTGCTTGGTAAGAGCTGTTCAGATGGCAACTTGCAAAACAGAGATAATCTCCTTCTGTTCCAGGTAATAGAAAAGCTAAGTATGGAGTCACTTTGTACCTGAATATGAAAATAAGTAGGAGTAAAATAAGCGGAAGGCTATGATTAGGTGATTAAGTCAGATAATTTGATACACATTTTAGGAACATAACTACATCTTACTTCTTTGAAGCCTTTTTTGCATTCCTAAAATATGCTAAGTAATCTCACATTTGAATGTTAAAACACTGTTTTTCATTTTACTAGCTTTATTTCTAGCTGCCTAATCCCTGCTTATCTTGATCTCTCCATCCAGACCGTAAGACTCATCCGGAGAGAAAGACTCATTACAGTCCCCTTCAGGGCTTTGCACCCTGCAGACTAAATATGGGGTGGACTGAAATCCTGCTCCTCCTGAACTGAACTCCAGTTCTGTTGAGCTGCCAGCATAGATTCCATCGCCAAGCATAGCATTTGCCCAAGCAGATTTTTCTCATCGTCCCATCTCCAGTCCTTTGGGGTCCTATCTATCTCTTCCTCTGTGACTCAGTGTTACTGCACTGATTGACATTAATAAGAACTACACTGAGTATTCATAAAATTATTAAAGTAGATATTCTGAATCTTTACCTTAAACTTATTACAGAATCTAGAAACTTAGATTACTAATGAGATATCTTTTTCCTTATAAGATTTTAATGAAACAGCTTTAAAGCAACTTTACACAAACAGTTTCAATTCAAAAGGCAGTATAGAGCCCAGGTATAATCCTGTGTTGATCAGCATGGCAACTATGAGGACATGAGACATCTAAATGTGCGAGGTAATACCCCACCTATGGTGTCCCACTCTCAGTCTTTCATCCCCTCTATGCAGTATGTGAAGTCACTTCACACACATCGTTATAACCAAGACAGATGAATCACCACTCTTTTATCTGTATGAAATATAAATAACTACACTCTCTCAATGAATGGCAAATTGGCTAATCAAAAAAGTTGGGATGTTTCAAGCTAAAAAAGCATTACAACTTTTTCTTGGTCCTTTATAATAAAATTATATAGAATTTGACTTAAGGGTAGTCTCCAAATCCTAAAGAATTCAGAAATGAAGATGAAGTTTCTGCCTTTTAATATATGCCTGTAACACTAAATCTATCTTTTGAGTGTTAATATCTATTTTATACCTTAATTATATCTCAGTTAATTATTATACCATATTTATTATGCATAACAAAAAACATACATATACAAAAAAATTTTGGGGGAAGGGATAATAATAATATCAATTAGTGTTTTCAGAATTCATTAAAGAAACTTTTTCTTGAAATTTATCCTTCTAATTGTAAAGTTTTCACAATTATTACTTTGAAAGTCACACTACTATCCTCAACAAATCAGCTTTACACCTCAATTTGTGTACCTTATTCAACCATGTCACAATTCACAGAATAGAATCATCTCTTCTTCCTAAAACCTGCCCTTGGGTGGGTCTTTCCCCATGAACAAATACATTCAAATAAAGATGAAAACTTTGGTCTCCTCTAGCCTTGCAAATTGAAGTAATTACATAAAAATATAACCCAAACAATTCATTTATGAGCAATTCATACTTTAATTCAATTAGTTTGTTATGATACATGTTTTGTTTGCATCATGTGTCATAACTTATTACTTAATATGAAAAGATATATATGTACAATATGTGAAAAATACATATGTAAATATATATGTATGGATGTTCTGTGAGTATGCCATGTACATTGCAAAGAGTACAGACCCTGATACCACATGGGTTCTTCAAAAACTGTCTATTAATTCATCCATTCATGTAAAGTATGGGGGTCACACAATCTACAAGCATGATTATACCTTGCCTAAGTGGAAAGAAATACTATAGTCTCAGGCTTTAAAAGGAAACATATTGAGCCAGTAGTTCATATCCATTGCAAACATTAAGTGCAGCAATTAGAGAAAAAAATTCAATAAAAATAAAAATAGCCAGAATAATCATTTGTCAACTCTTTGGATTTCATATAGATCCAGAATAATCATTTGTTAACTCTTTGGATTTCATATAGATAGTTTCAAAAGGAAATCAGTGTAATCAAGCACTGTCCTAGCTGTGTCATGGCAAAGTAAGATCATCTAGAGATGGAAAGTCTGTCTAAAATCACATTTATTTCCTGTCTACATCAGTAAGAACAAGGCCCTCCACATGATAGAACATCAAATATTTATTCATTTGATTATGACATGATTTTTCAATTCCCTTCTGTTTGCTCTAAGACATATACTCATTTCCTCTTGATTAACATTTTTAGAATGTTCCTCTGGCTATAATTAATATACTCTATAGCTTTTGCTCAGTACTGACTCTGTAATAGGTTCTCAGTCTCAATTGATTTAAGGAGGACATGAAGAAACACAGGGTGTGGAAGCCCCAGTTGTGTGGCTTACAATTTGCTTGCAGGTGTGCAGAGACTTTAATATACTTACTTATTCATGGCCATTAGGCATTTTAGAGAATTACTATCAAAACTGCTTTGGAATGGTCTACAGGAAAAGCATCACAAAAGAAAAGAAAATGTCTTAGTACCACAGATAGCTATGTGTGTAGAGCTGTGATTTTTTTTTTAACGATCATTCCCACAATCATGTAGGTGAAAAGCAGATGGTACATAGGATCCTCATCATTAGACCCAGGTTCTCACTAAATTAACATTGAGCAGAAATTGTGCTAAGTACCTACCAACAGCCAACATATTACACTATATATTGAGAAGGTAAAGAAGAAGTGGACAAGAGAAAGAACTTCATTATGGTATGACAATTTCAAAACAGGTATGTTGAAAGTAACTAGTTCTCTTAGGTGGTAAAGGGATTACTGAAAGAACAGGCTGTCATGCAGGGCAATGATTTCCCCAATGTCTACTTAGGTTTCAGCATGTACTCTAGGGCTGTTTCTTTATTCACACTGAAAAGAGGACATTCTATACAGTATGGTTCTTAGTAAGTCCCTTCCCAGCTATGAATTTATGACTTTTTATTGGCTATATACGTCCTGTTCCTTTGATAGTTTTCATATCCCCTTTTTGCAAACGCCTATGTTGCTCTGTAGTTGAAATAAAGACAGCAATTTTTAACTTGTACCCTTGAGATGTGACATTTTCCTCCAACAGCACTCTGTAAATTTTTTATACAACTCTAAACTATGGAGCTGAATCAATTGTGGGAAATGTGCTGAATGTCCATCCATAAAAGGAAACAAGATTAATGACTCTGAATGTGAATAGGCAAAAGCAATTTACAAAAGTGAGTGGGGGTCATATTTTATCACAGACAGGTGGTTTATTTGAACTGTGCAAACAGTTTCCAAAAATGCACACAACCACAAATCTCTCCCCATGTGAAGCCATTATATGATCTTCACAAATGATGCCTACTATGTTTTAACCCTGAACTCAATCTTCACATGTTAATGAAAATTAAAATAAATTGCTAGAAAACTCCTTGAAGCAAAAAACAGCTGAAAAGGCATTCGCCTTTCCAACCCACTCCACAGGATCTGCACTTTTCTCAGCAAGAAAAAGAGCATCAAATTGTATTTCTCACTATGTGGAAAACCTTAGTTCATGGTCTACTAATTTTGGGTTTTTCACATTTTCTTTCACCTTGGAATTTGTCCTCATCCTCGTTCCACTGGACTGTGACTTCTAATCAATGTATCATATGGCATTTGTTTTTATCTTTCTGGTGGTCAGAGCAGGGAATGTTAGAAGGTGTGGAATATGAAACAATACTAGGAAAATTATTTTATTTTATTTTTTTTTCTTGCGGTACTGGGGATCGAACTCAGGACCCTGTGCTTGCTAGACAAGCACTTATTCCACTGAGCTATATCCCCAGCCCAATTTTATTAGAAATCCTAAAGTAACAAAAATTCAAATACTGATTCCTATGATATTGGGTCCATATCCCACACCTTGGGGTTTATGCATGTATCATCCCTTGGACAAGCTCACTTCAGCACCATGAAATGGCCTGGGCAACTGACTATACGTTTGCACATCTGAGGTCAGAAGAGAAAGGTCAGATGTTTGGAATCAAAGTTAAGGACCAGAGCTATTTCTTACTAAATAACAAAATAGCTCACATGTATTACCCTAAAAAACCTCAATTTAGACATCTAAGGTGAGCATTGAAGTTAGAAGCCTAAGTATAGAATAACTAGGTTCTTTGTTCATGGTTTCACAAGGCCAAAAATTATTATATCATTGAGGCCCTGCTCACCTCTAGAGCTCAGGTTCCTCTGGTAAGCTCATGTGGTAGCAGAACTTAAATTCATGCCATTGTAATAGTGAGGTAGCTATTTTTGTCTTGATGGTGGACAGTATGAAATCACTCATAGAAACTTGAGGCCATCCATAGTTCCTTGTCATGAAATCCTCTTCATTTTTTATTTTATTTTGTTTTATTTTATTTTTGTGCTACTAGGGATTAAACCCACAGCTTTCCCACAAAACTAACTCTCCAGGCCATTTTTTTAATTGTTTATTTTGAGACATGGTCTCAGTAAGTCACTAAATTTTCTAGGCTGGCTTTGAACTCATGATCCTCCTGCCTCAGCTTCCCTGAACGCTTCGATTAGAGGAATCAGCTGCCCGCTCCAGTTCTCTCCATCTTTAAAAGACAGAAATGGAGATTCTCCCTCATATTGAGCCCTTCTCACATTAGAAATCTCTGTTTCTAGGAAGAGCCTTGTGCTTTGAAAGCTAGCTTGACGGGGTCAGGCCCACTGAATTGGATTTCCTTTCTTTAAATTGACTAGGGGCAAAAGATGAAAACTAAATTATGAGACAGGCAACATAATATCACACTACAATTGATCACAAGTCCCTCTCGCAGGCCAGGGGAGAACATTCCACAAAAGTGTGCTACTGAGGCCATTCTGGATTTCTACCACCCATGACTGTTCAAGGGAGTGCATGGAACAAAGTCCCGAGCCACAGCAAACAAGCTTTTATCCCCAGGAGAACCAGACAGAAAGTGCATCTCTGGAAATATAGCTGTTTGCACAAGTGATAGAGGAAGTCTAGTTATGATTAGGGAGAAAAAGGACGCTGGCTAAGGGAAAACAGAGTGAAAGTGTTGATTTCAGCTGGGTCGGGTGGCTCATGTGTAGAATCCTAGCACTCATGGAAGTTGACGTTTGAAGATCAAAAATTTGAACTGAGTCTGGGCAGCTTCGTGTCAATAAAATAAAATAAAATAAAGTTGGTGGATGTATCTCAGTGCAGTGATCCCAGGTTCAATCCCCAGAATGAATGAATAAATAAATAAATGTCAATTTCACAATAGTTAGAGAAATGTGAATATTTCATTAACCACTACTTACCATTTTCTACCTTAAAATATTCTAGCACTGTGTTCTTTTGTGTAACCAGGTGGCCAAGTTGACACCTGACAATCTTGTGTAAAATCAACTTACAAAATGTGATGATTGCTGAATATATCAAGGGTTCCTAGAGAAAAAACTTTGGGATTTTGTTTCTTCAAATGAAACAACAGCAAAACACTAAAAGAAGATTTCCTTAGTGTCTTCATATAGGGTTCAGTGTGAGAAGTCTCTGAAGGCAGCCCAACTAGTTTGAAACCCTCACTTGGTGGCTTTCTAAATATATGATGTTGGGTAAGTTCTTTTTTTTTTTTTTTGGGGGGGGTAAGTTCTTTAGCTTCATTTTTTTCTAACATTATTGGGATGTAAGAGAGGAAAAGACACTGGGTGATGTGAATAGTATCTCTTTGGCCTGTTGAAAACATGTATCACTAACTTCTATACAACTTGGAAAAATGCCTGATGTATTTGCTATGCAATACAAATTAGTCATGGCTAATATGCACGTTCCCTCTCAAGACTCTAAGTGTGTGTGTGTGTGTGTGTTTGTGTGTGTGTGTCCTTTTACTGACATGTCAGAGCTCCAAGTATAACAGTGTCATAGTACTTTTTAATTATTTGCTTGCCCGTTTTCTGGATTCAGGCTTCTGGATGATAAGTTTCTTAAGGCAATCAGGTTACATTTTTTATTAATCTGTGACTCTAAGCCCACATTCATCATAAAGCACCTTTTCAGTGTGTGTCTGTATTTATGAGCAGCTACGCCGTTAGCTGCTTACCTGGTGTACATCCACAGATTTGTACTTGTCTGTAGAACTGGTTTGGGGGAGAGGAAACAATGTACCAGGTTCACTGGCCCAGCACCCCTTTTGGTACAACCCTGACCAAAGGAGAAAAACCTGGGACATTCCTAAAGTGGGTATATAAGTAGGAGGTGAAACAGCCATTTTAACCTTGAGACATAAATACAAGAGGAGGGCTGGGGATATAGCTCAGTGGAATAAGCGCTTGCCTAGCAAGCGCAGGGTCCTGAGTTTGATCCCCAGTACAAAAAAAAAAAAAAAAAAAAAATACAAGAGGAAAGACACAAGCAAGATATCAGGACAGAAAAGTACAGGGCAGTGAGGTGTGGGGAATCGGCTAAACTAGTATGGGCAAGGCCACTCTGTTCCTCCCGGCGTGTGCAGAAAATCAAATCTTCTCAAGTATCTGTACCATCATCAGCTTGCTGGTAAATGCAATGAGGCACAGAGTTTGAATTGACGCATTCGTTTATTCAGCACCAAAGGACAAAGATCACTGAAGAGCATGTGGAATACAGTTAATCCAAATTAATGCCATCCCTCTGCCACTCATGGGTATGTAAGTGGATATAGACCCACTATACAAGGTACATGAGAGTGGGAATGAGAGGAACCAAACAAGGAGAATGATGCCTAAGGATGTACTTAAGCGCAGCTCCAAGCAATGCAAGGCAATCATTCCTCGCTGGGCGACACAGAGAGGTTGCAATTTAGTGTCTCACTTTGCATATGATGTGCCATATAATTCAATCCAACTGCTATGGAAAGGAAACCACAAATAGAAAGTTATGTAAATATGGATACACCACTCAAAATTACCACAAAGAATATAATATTCTGTACATCCATCATGCATTGGCTTTTTCAGGCAAGTTCCTCCCTCCTTCCCTCCCTCCCTTTCTCTCAAATTTGCATATTCCAGTGTGTGTGTATTTGTGTGTATAAATTATCTGATGACTTTATCATTGAAATGCAGAATGTCATTTTTGTTACTAAAGACCAGAGGTAGATTACCTGGGTTAAAATTCACCTCTGCAGTTTACCAGAATCCCAATCGTACTTGTAGGCTGCAGATTTCTCACCTGAAAAATTGGTATAATATAACCTCATAGGATTACTGTAAGAATTTTCAATGAATATGAAGAACAGGGTTTGACACAATCGTGTATAGAGTAACTAATATCTTTTCTACTCTGCCATGGAAGTAAATATGCTCCCAGTTGTGCATGAACATAATAATAAGTGTATGAACATATACCAACATATGCATCTACCTAAATTTCCCATCTATTTCTATATAGATAAATGGAAAACTCAGCATCCTGCATTGTCGTAATATATGTAATGTTAACATTTTCAGATCCTAATCCTGATTTTAACCATACCAAAAGTATCAATAACAGATTGAATGTATTAAATATTTACTAGTATCAGCTAGTATGCATAACACTTTACTTTCTTTATCTCACTTAATCACTCCAGCACTCAAACAATGCAAGAAGCATTATTTTGAGCACTGCAAAAGATTAATAACTTGCCTGTAGTAAAAGAAATATGAAGAAGCAGAGATAAACAAAGTTACAATACAAATGTGAATCTCTCAGGCTCCAAAGCCTGAGTATTTGTGCTGAGTGCTGTTATTTTAACTTTCACACCCCTTAGTAGCTTAGGTGACATATCACATTTGAAAAAAGGATTTTTAAATTTCTCATAGGAAACTTGAATACATTTCTGTTAATACTAGAGAATATTTAAGCCAGTTTCTACAAACAAATCTCCTTTTATCAGTAACCTGTGTAGACTTCATAATAGTGAAACTTGAAAATCGTGATACACAGAAATAGGTAGTTTTATTGTATAAAACTTGAAGTAGTTGTTCATCCAAATGCTGGATAAACCAATGCTTTCTACCTAGACCCATAAGAAACAGTTTATATTTAGAGGTGGAAGAATGACATTTAATAAACTTCTTGATATATACACTCCCCTGGGCAAGCAGCACCCTTAAGCATCAGACAGACAGTTGTCTTATTTGTCATCTGCTGAGCATTGACTTTTGTGAATGTAACTGAATTGCCCTAATTGTGTGCCAAGTGAAGGGCACTTGGAAGGAGGGTGCCATCTGAGGTCCGCTCCATACCTCACTTATGACAGCAGGTGTCTGAGAGAGAGTTGCACCAGGCGAATGAAGGGATGTTTTTCTCTAATCAGTGTTACACGGCAATCTTTGCTTATAAATGCCTCGAGGCTAAAACTGCACTGACCTTTTCTCTATCACCCGAGTACCTGGGAATACATTCAAGTTCTACAGATGCTAAGTAAGTATTTGGTCAAAACATGGGATGACTGATCTGCAGGAAAAGGAATGTCATATTGCTTCTTGTTTTTCTCCCCTTTCCTGCTCTTAGCACACAGAGAGTGGCCACTACACACTAGGACATCCTAACCAAGAACTCTGTGCAACATCAATAAAACGAAAGACTGTGGGCCTAATGTACCACTCCATCCAGAAGGCCACAAGTAGACATGTGCAGCATAACAAATAACAAGATTAAGCCTCATGTGAGCTCTCTTTTGCATAATAAATTCCACATGTTAAAATGCAGATTTATTTTAAGCCCTGGAAGTGCTGACCATATGCCTCAGTGGCTGAGGAGATGGCACTTAATAGATAATCTGCAATGGAAGCCAAAGAACTAATCACAGCCATCTGATCATCATACCCAGCAAAAAGCCAGAAATGAGGAGCCAGGGAACAGAGCCAGATAGGCCCATGCATTTCATAAGCAAAAAGAGACCAGAAGATGGGAGTGATAAAAAGCAAAGAATCTCCGATTGTAGCACAAAATGACAATAGCAATTGCAGCATGAAGTATGTCATGTATGCTTGATATAAAATGTGTTCTCCATGGAACACACTAACACTGTGATCTCACCTAATCCCCTTTCATTGGGCAAGTTGGTTAGGATAGTGATATTCAATGAGCATAGGATATTTTCCAATATCTACATGCTAAACTATGGAATCCCTACTATTAGTTCTATTTCAACAGCCTAAGCTTTTGGTCACCACTTTACAGAACCTGGCATGTAGGCTAAACAATCCTTACTTATTGAACTATGATATAATAGAAGAATCAGGTATTTTTTATTGCATGAACTGAACAGATCATAATGCATAACTTGTGGGGCTAAATGCCTTCTTTAATTATAATGATTAGAGTGCTCTTTTGAACAGGGTATCTATAAAATATAGTGGGCATTTCTCTGCCATCTTACTAGTTGGTAGAGCACAATCCATCCTTAACTGGGAGGAGTTAGGAATGAAACTGCATGTCTTTGACCTACTTGATGTCTGTATTAATTTAACACGGCTGCTGTAACAAATTACTATCAACTGGGTGGGACAAATTGTAGGAATTTCTTGCCTCACAGTTCTGGAGGCAAAAGATCCAAGACCAAGCCAGCAGTAGAGTTGATTCCTTTAGAGAGCTGCACAGAAGCATCTCATCCATGTTTTCCCCCTAGTTTATGATGATTTTCTTTCAGATTCTTTACTCTGGAGAAGTATTAGCCACTCCTCCGTCATCTTCACAGGTGCTCTCCTTATATTCAAAGTTCCATTTCTAACAAATCTATCAAACACACAGATGAAGGACCTATCCAATTTCAGTACAGTCTCATCATATATAATTATATCTGCAATAATTTTACTTTTAGATATTGTAACATTCTGAAATAATGAGCTTAAGGATTCAACAGATGAACTTTGGGAAATGCATTTCAGCCCATAACAGTTTCTCTTTTTTGTGTGATTTAATTTAGCAATCAGCAGTTAATTTTCATTGAAATCTCACTGGTAGTATTTTGAAGGTAGCCACAATAGGTAAGTGGCAGAGTTTTGCAAAACTTCAGCCTCATGATGTTCTCTGGACAACACCACATGGATACTGTGTACATGTTCTCTGTTCCTTTTGCCCGGGACAGCTCTGTTGAGTCTGCATCAACACAGACCTCTGCAACTCCTACTCCATTCCTGGCAGTTGTCTGAATCTCTGGGAGTGTCTGGCAGACATAATGCTCAAAGCCCAGGTCATCTATATATGTGTGAATATTGATAGCATTGGTGACGGGATGATCTTTTATTCCTCAGCACCCATCTTTGTTGGAGCCTTTTTGCTGAACCCAAGTCAGGAAGGAACTATATTTTGTGCAGTGGCACAAGTCAGTCTCCACACTTAGGAAGTTCCACCTCCCCACGCTGCACACTTTTCAAATGACTAATTATCCACTAGGGTAATTGCTGCAATTTCCCTTCATTCAGGAAGGCTTCTCTGGCCCAGATCAATAAATGTCAGCTAGTATTATCAGTATTAGCAATGAGTAAGAGCAGATGAATATTAATCACACTGAGGAACCAAGTGTCAATGATAGTACTACTGAGACTTTTCTTTGCAATAGTTCGTATTTTGATCTTCTTACAGTATTTTTTTAATTAGACAAAATTTCAGCTACTCTTGAGCATTCGTTTGTTACTTCTCATGTCTGATCACTTTCTGGCACAACCCTTGCTGAGATATTACAGCTAACATTCTGACGCCTAATACACTTCCTTTTCACATTCTATACTTGGTGACCAATCTTAAGCAAAGCAAATGATTTCTAATCTTTGTTTCCTATCTTGAAAATCAGAATGCAATTGCTGGGCCATAGAACCGATATGAGGATTGGAGCTATACCCAGAATTATGACTGATCCTGATGAGAGTGAAGGTCTTCATTATTTAATGACTATAATCATTGAGAATGTTCTTATTTATGGGAGAATTCTATGAATGCTTTTTCTATTATATAATGTATCAAAAGCAGAAAATTCATCTGTTGGCCCCATCTGTAGAATAATGCCTGGTCTCAGAAGAAGGCGTTTTCTCTGTAACAGAATGTGAAGTTTCCCTCAAACACTTAAGGAATAAGTCTGCAGACACCATTGGGAGTCTTCTAGCTTGTTTTCAGGCAAATTAATGGCTTTGAATCCTATGTGGTATTTGCCAGATCTTGTTTTCAGGCAACTTAATCAATTTCCTTGGGCTCTCACTATTTCCTTTGTCAGGTGGTAATAATAAGCCCACAATTTGTCCATGATTCAATGATCAATGAATCTACAGAAAAGTGTTATTAGTGTTTCATTAAAATAGTTTGGTATACAAGAATATAGATAAATACTGAAAGCCAAAATGTTCTCTAGCATCACATAAATTTTGTAGCTGTAGAGATACATTAAATGCAATGTAAAATGTATACAGTAAAATAACATTGCATGCAATGTTATTAACATTAAATGCAATGTTATTTTACTTTCATCAAAGGTAAATTGATTATTTACCTTGAATAACCCAGCAGTTTTTCATAAATAATGCAATCTGTGCTATGTTATATATGGAGGAATAAAAAACTTCCAGCCTATCAAGAGTGTCCCATAATATATATCCTTTTACACAACATATGAGGTTAAGAGGAAGGAGTAAGTAAGGTACCCCAGCGGTGTTCCGATCTCTAGACTGAGGGTCACAGGCCTGAATTTCTTCACGGTATTGCTGTGAGATTTCTCTGTTACTTAAGACAAACTTAATTTCAATGCCATCTTCAACTCCAGGACTTCAGAGATTCTACAAATGTTCTCTGATGAGAGTTGCCAACGTGGTAGCATTTAAAAATGCAGTTTGCAGATACACCCTATGGACAAAGCCAAATCAGTAGCCAAGTTCAAAAATCTTTCAAACAATATGCAAAATCTAATTAGCAATCCATAAAATAGTCCATTGATTATTAAATTAGCTTCCTGAAGTTTGCTTGAAAATCTATTTGAGAACACTCAACTCTGCCTGCTTTGTAATTCATAGAGTAGTGTGTCTAAGAAATGGAATGAAAAACATACACTTAAACTGTGTTTTTACTGAACAAAAGTATTCAAGGTTTTATAAAAAAGGTTTTGAATGCTGTGTTTTAATATGGGTGCAGAGAAAAATGTAAATGAATGGATTAAGTATTTTAGCTTGGACTACTAACATACTGCAATTTATTTCTTAAAATATTCTAAAATTCTGCCAACTTAACATTTAGGCAAATTTAATGCTCTCTGAAGCTTGACCATTTCATTAGAGTGGGACATGAGAAGCTCACTTGTTTCAGATAAGAATATAGATTTTATTTTTAAAAGTGACCACCAGTCATTTAAAATTATATATAAATTATGAAATATGATGTCTTTAAATATATATACATATATATTTCATATATGTGTATATATCATGCAATATTACTATGGTCAAGAAAATTAAATAATTTACCAGCTTACATTTTACATATTTTGTTATTGCAAAGTTACTATTATGCAGTTTCAAAAGTCTGGAGATTTAATGTAGGACATGAAGACCATAGTTAACATAGTGTACTGAAGTTTGCAAAGAGTAAATCTGAGCAACTCTCACCACTTTTGTCTCTTCCAACTGCATTTAATTTGTTTGGGAGGTGTGTGTGTGTGTGTGTGTATGTATATATATACATATATATAAACAGTAGTTATCAGTAATAGCAGTGTTATCTAGACACTAATCCTTATAAATAAAATGTATATAATAACACATTTATGTCCTAAAGAATAATGCCTCATCTTCACAAGCTAACAATGACACTGAAAGCAAAATGTGCCTATTCAGCAAATGATGATCAGAAATCTTTATAAGTTATTATCTCTACACATTAAAATCAGTAACTGATTGACTCGTTCATGTATTTATTGGGTCATTTATTTAGTTACTGAGAGGCCATGAATCACTTGACATAAAGAACCATTTTTCAAAGCAAAATCCTGGGAATGTGTAGGCCTTGCATTTTCAGAGGGATGAGAATCTTATTCCACTTCTCAGTCAGAAAGTACCTAGTGTGCCTGTGGCTGGCATTTAAAAGCTGGCTATGGAGGAAATAAGGCGCCTTTGGAAAATCAAAATATGAATGTGTATATTTTATGTAATACGGATTGCTTAAACACCTGTAATCTGTATATGCATGCAATTTTACATACTTTTAAACACGAATTTAGTTTACTAGTGTGGTTGCCTAACCATGCAATAGAGAAACTAATAGACAAATACAAGAGTATTTTAATTTCTATTAAATTAAAATTTATTTAATTGATCTATTTATTTATTTACTTAATCAATCTAATTAATTTAATCTATTTAATTTCTGCACATTTTAATTTCTATCTATTAAAATTAAAAATAATGTTTAAAAATATAATTAAAAATAAATCCTGGCCAAAATTTGGTAATAAAAACATTTTATTCATCCTAAAATATAAAAACAGCAAAATAAAAGGTAGATAATGATAAGTAGGGAGATTTGTTGCAAAAGAAGACAGGAGCAGAGATGGAGGGAGAGGGAGGGAAATGAGGCGGAGGGAAAGCATAAAGAATTAAAATGTGCTACAGATATCAACTCATCACTTAGAATGTAACCATTATGTACTGCACCTATGTATTAATAAAAGGTATAAAGGAAAAATTCATTATTTATGTGTGTGATACTGTGGATTGAACTAGCTGTTCAAACACTTTATCACTGAGCTATGCCTCTTAGTACAATCTTTGCTTTTCTAAAATTCACTTTTCAAATATCAGCTTGGGACTAACACTCTTCAAATATATTATGACCATGTATTTTTATCGAATTCATTTAGTGATCACTTGGTTACTCTTAGTTTTTAAATAGAATAATACCTTCTTAGTCTGCTAGTCCATTCTCTCAATTTCTTACCCTTAGTGTAAATTTTCATTATTTTATGCATCAAATAAATATGCAGAGCTACTATTTCTTCATGTGGTTATTTAAATGACAACTACTACATCTTAAGTAATTTTGAAGTTTAAGAAAATTAAAACTGTGTGGCATAGTCTGGGTGCTGAGTGAATCACAATTCTTCACTGTGCTTATTGTTATTGTTGAGACCCCATGGGAGAAGAGTACGGTTAATATAAGAGATGAAAACATGGCTTTGAATGCTACGTGGTACTTCCCAGGTCTTGTTTTCTTTTTTTTTTTTTTTTTTTTTTCCAGGTCTTGTTTTCGGACAAACTAATCATTTTCCTTGGGTTCTCACTCTTTCCTGTGTCAGGTGGTAAAAATAAGTGTAAAAGGATGGACTTAATTCAAGTAACTGATGCAAGAACTCTAACTGAAAGCCAGCGAGAGTTTGCACACGTTCTTCTTGTTCCATTCGTGCCTGTACTCGAACTATAGGCTACGTTCCAGCTGGCTACTGTGTCTGTTCTTTTGTGCCTGCAAAATTTTGCTCAGGGTGGGTCCCTCACCCTAAAATGTACTCTTATAGCCTACCTCCTAACCCATCATATAAAGCTCAGATCATAAATTTCCTTTATTAAAGTCTTGGGATTTTTCTATTATTAAATAGTACCACCATCTCATATATCCTACTTCTCACTCTCCTTCTTAATGTATGTGTTTATATAGAGAGAGGTTACGTGATATATCTAGCTTCCTGTATTTTCATATATCTTGCTTTTCTCAGACCATAAACTATGAAAGGCAAGGATGGATATGTCATTTTCCCTCCCCAAGGTTCCAGGGCCTTTCACATAAGAATCATCAAATAAACTTCTGGTAGCTGTAATTTTTCTATACACTCTGGACTCTATATCTTGCTCATATCTAAACTAATATATATATTTAGGAGCATTTCATTTGAAGCAGAATACATAACTTATATTTTAATTTCTATTGATTTACTGGCACAAATTTTCAAATTTTCTCTGAAGAAAATATACGGTGAAGAGTCACAGAAGACAGCTGGGGAAGACTAGAATATGTGTGGCTCAAGGGAATTTTGCCAGTGGACTGACATGCGCTATTTCTGGCATCTGAAAAAAAGTCAGCAGGAGGAATGAGCAAGATACCTTTGTCAGCCTGGACATGAGGTGGATGTTGGTTTGTGGGATTTGGGATTCTGTATCCACAACTTTGTTTTATAAAAACTATCTCTTAACACAGAGTCCAAAGAAGAGCTATTCTTTTCCAGTGGTGGCCAGAGTGATGCAATCATAACAACCACAATTATTATGCTCACCACTTTCATAGTTCTCATTTGAATAGCAGCTCAACCCTGTAGATATATTGTTATTAAATCCATCTTCTTACGCGGACCCTGTGGCTCAGTCTGCTAACACACCTACATGAGAGAGGATCCAGACCAAGACACTCTTCTCACTCTCTTAGTCTGCTATGCTTATTTAATGTTTTATTCCTTGATTTTCCAACTGGCATCTCTGAAATGTTGAAAGATGAAGAGTGAAAGAAAAAGTTAAGTAGTGCTGACAGAAAAAGGGAAATAACAAAGAATTTCAGTATAAGAAATAACAAAAAGCCATTATGTCTCTTATTTTAAAAGATAGGCTAGGTCCGAAATGA
Organism: Dinomys branickii; assembly: GCA_004027595.1. Lineage (NCBI taxonomy): Eukaryota > Metazoa > Chordata > Mammalia > Rodentia > Dinomyidae > Dinomys > Dinomys branickii. The sequence continues at coordinate 68,785 of PVLD010002307.1, read as the reverse complement.
ATCCATGTAGCTTTCCAGTCATGAGGGAGAATTCTCAGTTGCGATGGTGGTAAGAAGCGATTCAATACAACCCATGTGACCTGTGGGCACTTGGAAAGCAGGGCTGAGTCAGAGCTCCTTTACAGAAGGTGCGAGGAGCTTCCTCACACCCCTCAGACCAAGGGATGTTCACATGTGCGTGGTGTCTGCAGCAGTATTTTAAACACCCTGTCTCCTTCATCCTGTGAGGAAGAGAAAGCAGAGTCAGGGTGCTCTGGGATCTTTCTCACTTCTCAGGGCTGTCAAGCTTGGAAAGATACTGATATTTATTTTACTAGTCTTAAAACATTTTCCAGCAACAGAAAATACATGTCTTCTTTCTACCAGTCATTTTTTTATCCATAAATTATTTTTAAAGTTACACAGTTTACTATCTGAATACGTTTCTCTTTCCCCAATTTATAGCAGTCACTCTTTCTTATCCACTACCACCATTAAAATAAAAGGTGGGTACTAGCCAGAGAGATGGGCTATCTAACATTTAATTACAAATGGATTTGCTACACAGCACTGAGGGTGTCTCCCATTGTAAATGCGGCATGATGTAATCCACCCAGAATCATGAGGATAGCACAAAAGCAGCACTAATTAGGACTCTATTTCTTTCTACTTAGGCCTCCTACGTAACACTATCTTCGCGTAAGTTTGGATTGTGATCTTCAATAATTGTTCCTATATAAAATTCATTGTAACAGCTTTGCAATTATATGTGTTCACTTTTAAAAACCATAGACACCATACGCAGAACCAATATGAGGACTAAAATACTAGCTAAGAAAAGAACAGGATGGTGCTGTATACACAAATGTTTGCCACTTTGGAAAAGAAGAAAGAGAAATTGGGAAGAAGTGGGACCAATATCCTCCAGGATGTGCTATTTTCAGTAGAAATCTTAAACACTGTGCCTCATAATTTTACACTACACAGAAAAATTATACAAGGAGATATATTTAGATTGAGAATTTGAACTTATATAACAAAAGAGAAACAATTACTATTTTTAAGTGTTGCCATAATAACTATTTAGCCAGAAAAGTCTTCAAAACCATCTAAATCAGGGCAGGCAGGTGGGAAAAGATTAAGACAGACCTTAGAGTGAAGGCAATTTCAAACTGTCAGGGAAAAGCAAAAGCAATTCTTCTAGAGAAGACATGTAAGATCTTTATAAATCAGGTTTTGTACTGTTAATGTCGCTCTTGTCCATACTGGTTCTAACTTATATTCTTGATCCTTTTGAAGAATAAAGTTATACATGGATGACATTTAAATAACTATCAAGGTGATTGCAACTTTCTTTTACTTTTTGTTTTAAAATCCTTTTCCCAAAATGTATAGATGAAATTGTGAGGCTAGGCTTTCGACTACGAAAAGCTGATTTTTGTCTACAGGAGGAGGAAAGCAGGTGGGGACGTAGAGAGGGCTTACGGTTTGGGAAATACTCTGATGAAAGATATTCCCTACATGTTCTCAGGCCACCTACGATTAAGCAAGTCTATGGTTACTGCCTAATGTCTGCGTGGCTTCTACAGCACAAAACTGTGTTTATGAGTAGCCTTGGGATGTTATTAATTGACCCACATAGGCTTTGAACCTGTGCTTATCACCTTGCTTGTGCTAAGGCTAAATATCTTTGAGTTAAGAATAGCATTACTTAATTTTGACAGGTCCTTTAGAATCCAATTACTTCCCTTCAGGCATTTCTACACATACCCTGGGACCTTCTCCAGCCAAATCCATTCCCGAAAACCTTGGCATCTACTAGAGTGGATTCACTATGTTAAATACTGACATATATTGTGAAGTCTCATTCCCACAGCAGCACTATTTTGTTGGGAAGAAATCAAAGGTATGGAATGGTGTTGCAATGAACCCAAAGTCAGTTCTAATTATCCTAAGAACTTGGATACAAACCCAGGTCTTCTGAGTTCCTTTCATTGCCAGTACACCTAAACTGCGGTACAATTCTGCGAATAATCACATTAAGCCACTTGCAAATAGGCTTCAGCAGTTTTCTCTGTCAACAACAACAACAACAAAAACAGGACCAAACAAAACAAACACTCTCTAAAAACCAGTACTTCAACAGAAATGAAAGATAATGAGAAACTGAGACTGTGTTCTTTTTCATCACATATTTAAGCAAGATAAATATTATACTTACATTCTTGTAGTGTGAAAGTTGAAAATGACTTAGGGAGTGAAAAATTTCAGAATGTGGCCCCCAATAACTAGATAATCTGGCAAAGTCTTTAAAAGCAAAGACTCTCAATTCAAACATCTCAGTTCATCTTTTAGCTTAGTTATCCACTATTTAGGCAGATTCAGGTAAGTCGTCTAATCCTGTATGTCTCAGTTGCTTCCAGAAATGCACTTGAAACACTCAACTATGACATTCATAAGTCATGTTCTTTGATCTGATCATGCTGCCAAGAGTACACTGTGAATAATTAAAGTATATTGTGAAAAATGTGTGAACTAAATAATTTCAGCGCTTTGTTTTTATGCTAAAAAGTTAACTTATTACATGTATAATTTTAGGATAATCACAATAACTTTTTGGGCTTATTTGGTTATTAAATTTTAATGTGCCAAGAATCTAAAAATCATATATGTGCATTTCCAGGCATTGGAAGGTCCTGACATAAATTCACATGTGCTTAATTTGCCTGTACCATGAACTGAATACCATGTAAGATTGTTTAGTGAAGATTAAATAAAATAAGGTAGAGGACCAACACAGTGCCTAATGTACAGTGGGCCCTCCATAAATCCCTGCTACTATTTTTCAGAAAGGAGTGATTGCTCTTCGTAAGTTTTACTATTGGTTCTCCGGCTCAAATACACCTTCAGAGTTCAGAAATGGATGGCAAATAAAAATGTTGTAGCTTCTGTAGCCATCCTCACTGCCCACAAGCTCTATGGGTAATTAAGAGAAAGATTTGTTTTCATTAAGCTTGCTTTCTCTTTATAGTTAAGGACAGTGGTACAGAAACTATTAAAGATAAGTGAACACTTAAAGACTAATTGCATAGGAACGGAAACACTATAGTAAGTGGTGCATTATTAAAAACTTAACTTTTAAATATAATTCCTAACTTGGAAAGAGTCAGGAAGAGCTGAGGAACGGTGATCACCTCCTATTTCACCACAGGTCCTATTTTATGTAGCTTACATATTTTCCTTGTAAATCTTATTGACACAAATGCAAAAAGAAATGGCTGTGACTATAAGAACAGCAGATACGGAAATGCAAAGCAGGTTATCCCCGTGACTAGAGGAATAATAGATACTTAAGCAGATTACACAGCTACAAAAGGAGTGTTGTGTAGCCCCGTCTGCAATGAGCAAGAACAGGAAAATCATAAGAACACATCACCCGTATAGGAAAACCTGTACAGGAGCTCCAAGCTGTTCTGGATACAGAAGACATTCTGTTATCCATAACTTAACTTCCCATTTCCAGGACATTCTGCAACCAGCTAAACAGATTCTTGAAAGCTTCATCCTTGCCCTGACTGTACATAGAATCCATTTGACCTTTCAGCGTTTTCCCTTGTGGCCCTGCAAGGATTGATAAGTGATTCAGGTCAGATGCAATAGGCATAAAATGAAAGAATAAATGCATTAACGCCAAAGGAAGTGTTAGCAAAAGTGACTTACAAAAGATCTAGCTCCCTTTTTCCTATTAGATCTTTGCAAATAAGAATGGGACCAGGACAGAGCACGGTGGCATATGCATTTAATCCCAGCACTCAGGAGGCTGAGGCAGAGGATCGTTGTGAGTTCAAGGCCAGCCTGAGCTACAAAGAGGGTGGAGGAGAAAGGTGAGGGAAAGAAAAATTTAACATGTGTTATGTACACCTAACAATGCCCCATGATAAACACAATCATTATGAACTGGGAACATGCACTAGTAAAATTTTTAAAAATTACAAAAATCAATAAAGACCATGTGTTTTCCTTTGTCACCACGCTACTGCAAGCATTTCTACAGCTGCATTTGCTGATGTTATTCCCGCCTATATAATTTTATTTTCCTTTCAAACATTTTATTGGTACTAGAGTAAGATGATGCCTGAAAAAGAATGCATGAGAATAAAAGTTGAAATGTTTCAGCTTTGATTATTTTTTTTAAAGTCTGGAGTATATTGTGTTACTGTAGTAACACCGTCTGTTTTTGTTTGGAAGAACAGATTGCTGATAAGATGCATGGGGTTTTGTCCCTAAAAACCTTTGATTTCTTTAAGTCATCAAAGATGAACTAGATCATCATCTTATTAGAACCTTTCCAAAGGCATCATTGCACAAATCATCTTTCCACATTACTGTAACCATCATCTATACAGCAAGCTCTTCAATTTTACCAGCAGTTTATGCGAAGAAAAAGACCTACTTTCCCATACATCAGAGTGATGTATGCCGCTGCCACAGTTCAAGTATTTATATTTTCTCTGGCCCTTCTATGTGTTTAATATATGAAGCAGGAAAATTAATATTCTTGTAAAAACAGCTCTAGTCTACAGATATGGACAAAAAGTTCAAAAGGAGATGGTATCTTAAAGAACTAAAGCTTACTGCATTACATTAACAATAGCAATCTCTGAGCTGCACGTGGTACTTTCACAGAGCAGTTTTATAGACATTCAATGAAAATGCCAAAGCTGTCTTTTAGGTAAAATACAATAGTGGAAACTCCTCTACACATTCCTTCAGGTCTCTTTAAAAGATACACTTCAGCTAGTGAAAAAAGGCTTGAGGCAGAGAGCAGCACTGAAAGGGTTTTTCTCCTTTATCTTCTTCAACTCCTGACTTTCTAAAGATCACTGACATAGGGGAAATAGCAAAGAAAGAAAAGAAATATGGCAAAAAGGAGGGAAAAGAAGGGAAGGAAAGTGTGTGAAAAAATCAATTCACCATCACCAATATTTTACGAATTCTGGGAGGTGAAAAAAACTAAATATATCATTTAAAATTTTTGTTACTTTTTTTCCATCAGACTCAGCTCCAAAACAATGGCGATTTCAATGCCAACTTTAGACTTGAGCTACTCTGTCCATAAGACAAAGACATGGAAGGACACGCAGGGGAAACACTGCAGAAAGACCTCAGGATCCTGCACCTGAATGTCAGTCCTGCCTCCCTCACTTTATCTACTTTCCCTTTTCCACTTGTCTATGGAGGTGATACCATGGTTTTTTGGTCTCAGCCAGCTCTAGGCTTTATTTTTTTATTAATTCAAAAAGCATTTCCTAGCCAAGCAGAGTGCTGAGCGTCTGTAATCACAGCATGCTGAGAGGCTGAGACAAAAAGATGGCATGTTCTATCACTGCAAGGGAAACACAGCAACTCAGGGAGATCCTGTCTCCCCTGAAAAATACAGAGGACTGGGGGTGAGTTCAGTGCAAAGCCCTGGGCTTAATGCCAAATAATGCAAACAGAAAAATCTTCTGGAAATGTCCCACAGACTCTTGGGAGTTTCACACGTAGAAGTTCCACCAAATCTTCCACAGACTGACCCAGGACACTGAACATAATTGGTGAAATCATGTTCCAAGGTTACTGACACCCTTGTGTTCAGTGTTTTGAAATTGAGGTATGTGAGAGAGGATACTAGACACAGGAATGAAAAAGCTACCACCATGCTATGAGTGACATTTGCACCAGCTACTGCATGATTCCATTTAGAGCAATTTAGAATAATTTGTCCAGTTTTATTTTGTTTTCATATAAATATCTGTAGTCTATGATCATTGCCTGTGTGTGGTTGTCTTTTTTCACTGAAAAGCAAAACACATAGGACAGAATTGCCCGGTCCTTATTCCCCAAGTTGGTAGGCTCTATAATATGGCATAGCACACATTATGGAAAGAAAATACCATAGAAGATCAGGAATGACGCTTCTCTTTATCTGTTCATTGAAAGATCTAATTTGAAATTACTCCTAATGATCACATTGTTCAAAGGTCACTAACACACAGAGGCACCTCATCAAAGGAGATAAACCTTTCTGGGACACAGGCTCAGAACTGTATTACATTACAGACTCACAATCAGCATCGTAAAATGTCTTTTAGTTGGTGTGTGCCTGGTTTAAGTGACTTGTACATCATCACTTTTCAGCATTATTTCAATTTGGTGACACAATGAAGACAAAAGATATAAATGATTTGCAAAAACAAAACAAAATCCTGCTTGAATTGCAAGTGATATGAATAATGCATATCCAGAACAATAAAATACAAGTTACTTCTTGGCGAGACCTCCGTTTCAACCACGTGGGAGGTAAAGGGAAGTGATAATCAATTCAAATCACACACAGGTGGCCCTCCATGATGTGAAATTATTAACATGCTTTCTGATATTCAGCAACTTTAAAATGATCTTAGATTTGGGCTCATAGAGCAGAGGTAGATATTTTTCCAGCATGTAGGAGGCCCTGGGTTTACTATCAACAATGAAAAGTAAACTTCAGTGTAAATGTATTATGTAGTTCAATGACTGTTGTATTAAGGCACAATTAGAAGATAAATTGCATGTTATGACTTAGTCAGGATTTGGGTCAGTGCACAAAGCTATGTGATAACTTTTTCTACCACTAAAAGAGTATAAAACTGAGTCAACTGGAGAAAAGTGGATCCACCTTGGAACCATAATGTAAAGTGAAATAAATCAAACACATAAGCTTACACATTGCATGGTTTATTTTACATGAGAAAGTCAACCTATAAATAAATTAAAGAACAAAATAAAAGATAAATAATAGGAAACAGGAAATAGGTCTTTTGCAAAAGGGAAGGAGAGAAGGGAGAGGAGAGGAGGAGAAGGGGATGACAAAAGATATAAGACGTGTCATGTGCATGTACCAACTTCTCACAGAGGAGGTGATCATTGTGCACTACGCTCCTGTACTAAGAGAACAAGAGAAACTGATAAAAACTGAACTGAGAGCCAAGATATTATCATGTACAGGTACAACTTCCCTGTGATGAATTTATTATTATGTACATCCAAACTGTACTAATAAAATAAAACCATGAGAAATAATTTTAATAAAAAATAGTAGAATACAGACATAAATCCATATAGATGTAAGATTTTCAAAAATAATTATAAACAATAATATTGTTTTAACTACAATTATAAATATTTCATTATGTATAAAAAGATAATACAAGTGTGACATTATTCTACAATTTTAATGAGAGCAAAATATTAATTTTATTCATAAAATTTTAAGTAACTTTTTGTTTCAACATTTTATATTTATTGGTATGTCAGACACAATAGTTTAGCAGAGAGTTTTATTTTTAATTTGTGAGTAAATAAGGAAAAAGTACATTAATATTTTAAGAACTATGTATTCTCTATATCCATATTTTTTTAACTTGTTGGACAAATAATCACAAGTATGATGACTTCTATCATTGGCAACAGGGAATTACCTCAGATAGAAGTCAATGTGGGTTTTACTATTTCCATATGAGAGTAGAGGAATGAGCTGGAAATATATAATCAGAAACAATTTATCTTTAAAAGCCAGATGATTATAGCCATTTTGTTAAAAATTACTAAAATGAATCACAGGGCAACGCAATTAAAGAAGATGATATGTTTCTGGCTAAGGAGGGCTGGCTCTAAAATATTAAGCAGAAGCATGCTCTAAATAACATTAACCTCTTGTGAAAACTCTACCTCTAAAAACTGATCCACTTCTGCTGAAGAGGTATGTGTTTCTCTGCCAACTTCACTGATCCTAGACAAAGATAACTGGCAGAGGTTTATAATGTTTGCTAATTTGGTTTGACTTGGAGTTAATGTCAAACCTAGAGCAAATACACTCCATTTTCACACACACACACACACACACACACACACACACACAACACACATACACATAGACTTTTGTCTGTTTTAACATTCTAAATTCCAATGTTTATGTGTTACACAGAATATTTTAGCGGCTGTATTTATTTATAACTTGCAAGCAAATAAGCAAATAAATAAACATTGTAAGTTTAATCCCATACTTTTAGAGGAATCCATAATTTTTGCATAGCTGCATTGTCAGGACTTGCTACACAAGTTTTTATAACACATAACCACAGGGATCACTCAGCACTCATATATGACTTCTCAGGAGGCAGGTAGTTTGAGGCATTTCCTAGATCATGCTTTTAGTCATGACAATAGTGTGATAAATGAAAAGACATTATGATCTATCCCCATTTTACAGATGATGGCAGTGAGACACAGAGAGATTAAATCTCAAAGACACATTCTAGTGAGTATAGAACCAGGCAGTCTGGCGGGGTTCCACATTCTCACCCATTATTTATATACTGAGGAAGAAATGGGGCACAGCTGGGGCTACATTTGCATGTAATCTACACCATTTTACTTTTACTCCACTACCATAATCTGACCATAGCTCTATCGAAGATTTTCATGACTGTGAACTCTAAGGTTGAGAACTATTTTGGGTGAGAGCTCTTGCCATTTTTCTATTGAATGATACATAAAAAGGATCTATTGCACAAGAGATGGGGATTGTTAAAGTAAAACCATATGAGTTCTTAGTCATTATAAAAAATATGCCTGCACCTCAAAAACATTAAACCTTTCATAAAAACTTCACTCAGAATAATTCTTATTATTTAACTTTTCTAATCTTCTGTAACATTTTTATATGCTATTTGATAGCCTTTTGTAAAAAATGCCCATGACTAATGAAATCTCAGGTGTTTTTTCAACACTAAAAAATCCCCTTCACTTAACATTTTATCCCAAGTAGAACAAGGCACATATCTGAAATGGGATGAGGAAACAACACAAAACATTTATTTTCTAATATCTAATATATATCGGTAATATAAATTGGAAAACAAAGGTAATCAGATTTATCTTAAACTTCATATCTTAACTCCATCTGGGAAGATAACAAATAGGTAGAATTTAGAGAACATACAAATGCAAAGCATTTAAATTTTTTAGAAACTACAGTTTCTACTGGTCTAATCATTCTATTAATAAAAACAATTAAAAATAAGGCATTTGGTGTTATTCTATTTCTACATTGTTTCTACAGGTCATATTCAGAGTTGACTGAACATCCTAAGTGTTCAACTGAGTTCGACTTTATTTTTATCTCATGCCTCATAGAACTGATTTAGAAACCTAAAGTGTGACACTAAAATATTGAATTATGAGCAGTCAGAGTGTATTGAAATCCTCAATTCTAAAAAGAATTGTTGGCTATGAAAGCAAATGAATATTCTTCAAATGCAGAGAGCCACACTGAGAAGACTTGTACAGGGATCTGGAAAACTCTGAACTGCATGATTGATATCAGGCCAATACTTCAGTGCCTATATAACCTATTTTTAGAAGACTCCTCCTCTGTATAGATTTAGTACTTGGTGTAATTCTCATCACTAGTTTAGAATCATAATGCAAGCCAGTAGTTTGGAGAAAAACACTGCCTACCAGTGTTTTACAGTTGTTTTCTACATAAACATTCTTCCTGAGTTACGTCAGATTCATGAAATATCAACACATTGCTACTGTCAACAGAACCCCAGTTTTCTCTTGCACTTCAGCATGTTTCTGTTTTGTGGATGGACGTGTAAGACTGATGGAGTCCCTTCTCCTGCAACATCACAGAGGAGTGTTAAAATCTTTGAGCTGCACACCAGAGTGCCAGCCTCAAACCCAAGCGATACTGCATGCAATAGAGGAAACCGGCATCCCGAAAGCTTGCAAAACTAAGCATTCATTTTAAATGTCTAATGATTCCCAGGGAAACAGCTAGATACACACAAAATTGAATTATACCTCAGCAGTGCCCTTCTTACTTAAAGGTCTGACTTGTAAATGTGTTCCCCTAGAGCCCAGTTCTCAGTCTTGTAATAAAACTGAAATGAATGTCTCGATGTGTGAGGCATCAGTGCTAAGGCAAGGCACTTCACAGGCCTGCTCTGGGAACATTTTATGCTTATTTAAGGTTCAGTGCAGGGACTTTATATTAAGCTTGACCTGATCTGCATTCCCGACCACATCATACCCTTGCTGTGTGATCCTGGGAAAATTCTGACTTATGTCAACTTTGGTTTTCTCCTTCATGATGGTATAACTATAACCATTCCTACAGTTGCTAGGCTCTTTGAGGTAGTAAGCTCTTCTTTTATTAATTATAAATAAAAATAAATACCGTTTCAGTTTGTATTAAGTATATGTTTTATTTTCACCTTTTCTGGTAGATGTGTTTGTTTTTAATCTGCTTCTAATTCAGATACCATAAAAAAAATCTTAAAAGGGATAGAGACAGGTAACTTTGGGGATAAAAATCAAATCTTGGTTATCTACTGCCTTCTAACAAGTTATCCTTCAACTTAGTGAATCACAACAGCAACCATTCCTCTCACAGCTGCTCTGGATGAGGACTTTGGAGTGCTTATCTGGGTGGTTTTCATGCAGGGATCTCACAAGGTTTCAGTCAAGGCATAAGCCAGGGTTGCAGTGATCAGAAAACTTCAAACTGCTGGAAGATCTATTTCCAAGATGGTTCCTTCACGTAACTATTGGCAGGAGTTATATGGACTTTTCCAAAGAGGAATTCAGTGATATGGCCACTGGTCTTCTTAGAGTATGCAGCCCAATAGAGAGAAAATAACCAGCATCAAAGCCACATCTTTTGTTACCTAACCTTTGGAGTATCTCAGCATAATCTACTGGTTATACAGGTCAACCATGGTATATAATGGGAGGGAGACCTGTGAAGGTCCCCAGGCCAGAAGGAAGGAAGCAGTGAAAGCACCTTTCAAGGTAAGAATTGCATTTAGCAAATAAACCACAAACCAAATAAACCAACTTTATGAATCAAGAAACTAAAGAGTTTAAATTACTTTCCTATGACTGGAATTATTAAGAGCATATACACAAAAAGGAATCAAATGTGTAGTGCAATAGTCTTGAATGATTTTCTTAACATCCTCTTGGTTTGTTTAATCAAAGTATATTGATTAATAATTTGAAACTAAGTAGCTTAATCCTGATTAAGTTAGAAAAGCTCCACTACTGATTCTTATTGTCAAAAATAAGATACAATGCTTAACTTCCATGGTAGAAAGTTAATTTAGATTATAACAATAAGAAAAAAAAGTTTGTTTTACAAAAGAATATTTAACAATACTTTCAATATAACATGATTGAGTTTTATTTCAAATCATATCTTCTAAAAATTGAGCTTATGCCTTTTATAAATACGTATGAAATCTAATGGAAGTGCTGCTTAATTTACTGTTTGTAAAGGCACTAATTTTTTTTTTATGGTCTCAACAGTGGTTATTGCTTTATCCATTGATATCTTCGAAGTGTAAATATATAAACCCATATAAGGCACTAAATTTTATTCAGCTACAAGTTGCATTAGCTAATGGCGATGGGTACTGAACTAGTGTGTTAGCTCAAGAGGTAAAGAAATGACTCGAGGCATGGTTGCTCTGCTTTGCTTTTTTAAACAGCCGATTTCAGTGAAAGTACAAAACCTGGATCACTACTTGGTCCATCATTTCTACTAGACTGTGTTGTAGTCAAAATTACTCAACAAGTAAAATTTATTTTGTAGTTAGCTGATAAACTGTTGTACACGTTTCTAAAAATGGTTTCATAAATCCCAGGTCATTTAAAGACTTAAAAAAATCAGCACACAGTCATACGCTTTGCAAGGAATGTTTCAAACAGAAATGAATATAAAACATTGTTATATCAGTAGCCTCAATCTTGTAGACATTTTAACATTACAAATTTAATAAAGAATTCTGAATGGAGAATGTTAATGACATGTCAACGGTATGAAAGTAATACAGCACTTTGTTGTATTTATTGAGTTCAAGTCTAGTCTAAATCTTTTCTTAGAGTAATAACCAGAAATGTGGCCTCGGTGGACCTAGAACATCACCGGTCAGAAAAAATACGGGGCTATGTGTGGTGCATGCAGGGTACATTTCTACTTCATGTACAAAACCATGGGTGTGGGTTTTCTGTACATGCGACCCAAGCTTTCCGAAAGATAGATTGATTTCTATATTTCGGGGTCAACGTTAGTTTGAAAAGTAACAGTATATGGCAATTATTGGGTCCATTTAGCTAGTAATGGTTATGTTGAGAGGGTAATGTTCTGTATTTAGTTTGAACATTACATCTTAAAGTAACAATGTTTTCACTTTTGCAAGTCATTTTAGAAGTCTGAGCTGCAGAGTACTTGGCTGTTTTCAGCTGTAAATTCTCAATGTCCTTTCAAGAAGTGAAAATTAGATTGTATCCAAAAACTAGAACTCCTCTCCTTGCTCTCACTCAATGGGTTCTTACTCTACCTGGCACCTCTTCCATCTGGGTGCAGCCCGCGAAGTGTTTGCAATGCTCTGCCACCATGTGCCCCATTCATGACTGTGCAGTATCTGTGTGCACCTTGTCCTTGTTCCTGAGATTTACCATAGGTGAGAAAACCTCTGGATTGATATTTTCTAAATGTCAGTTTCAGGTAAATACACGAAGCATAAAAAATTATTTTATAAATACAGTCTGTGTATCTTCTCAAAATTTAGATTTATCATCCCATTGCGCTCCTGCAGATTGGGTCTCACTTTTGTTTCCTTGTTAGGAAAAAATGAGTCATATGTTTCTAAGTGGTGATAAAATATGTCCATAACCTGTACATAGCGGTAACGCCTGTCATGTCTGTTATTTTGGAGACTAAGGGAGAAAGATCACAAATTCAAGGCCAAACTGAGCAACATAGTGAGATTCTGTCTTAAAAACACAAGCCAAATATACAAAGACACACTTACATTAACTTAAAGCTTTCCATTAATTTTAGTAAAAGATTGAAATAAAAACACAAAGAAGATCTCATTATGTAAGCTATGTGTCACCTAGAACTGACTTACTTCTACCAATGTATGTTTCATTCTATAGGAGGACCTGTGACCTACAGCCTTGAAGAGAAAGGATAGGGCTTTAGCCCAAGAATGGTTTTCTAGGATGAGCGTGGCCACTACACCACTTGGGGAATCTAGTCTGACAAAACTTACTGGAGTGCACGGCCCTCATAGGTTTCACTGCCCTTCATCACACTCAATGAACCTGGCCTCCTGGCATCTCAGGTTCCTCTGTGAGATTCTGGAAATAAGTGCAGTATATTTCTGTGAGTACCCAAAGGGCATTTCCAGATTGTGATTGTTTTCATGTTAAATATTTATGAAATATTTTTATTTCACTTCCCAGACTAATGGAACTTAAAAACCCAAAACGAATTGTCCCTCACCTTTAGAAAAATTAAAATATGAAATGAATTGTGTCATCTTTCTAATTTTATTGTCTCAATATAAATTTAAGTGTGACATTTCCAAAGTCATATAAAAATCTGGTTAAGTCACCCTCACATCGAATCCAGAATGATTTTTCTCTCAGAAATACTAGTGAAGCCACTCAATCACCTCTCTATTCTTGGTAAAGAATGATTATTTTTAGATGAAAATGAAATCTTACTTTCCCCTCCCATGGAAACAGATATACTTCACACTTCTTTTAGCTAGTCCTAATTCACAATAGCTATGTCTGAAATATTCTGTCATTAGAAATATATCCAATCAAGAGACTTCTTATTCTTTTATCTATGAATAAATTATCTATGTTTGAGGTCTAGTTTAGGCTATGTGACTATTTTTTACACCAGATGTCTAAGAATTTAGCTCATATTTTGCTTCCTATATTTTCAGTATTTTGGCCTCACTTAGTATAGCACGTAGTTAAATTTATTACAGTTGAAAATATATGTCATAAAGAAACTTTGTATAACCCTGGATATGCTATGTGAAGTCTTATCTCTTTAAAGACATCAAATTAGACATGTAATCAATATTAAAATACACCTTACAAAATATTTTTTTTCTTTCAGGGAAGGAGCAAATTCTTTGTAAAATGATTAACCCAGATCGCTTAAAGAACACATAAAAATAAATTAAATGTCTTCTTACCCATCAATCTTCCACAGTAAGTATTCCAGGGTAAAATATGGTACAAATAGCAAAGACAATAGTTTTTGTGAGTATTTTAAAACTAAGATTGATGTTACAGATTATGAAAGAAGCTAAGAGGAAAGAGATGTCAAAGTAAAAATTTTGGCTTTTAATGAATAAATGATAATTATAAGACAGGATCAAAGTATATAGCGAATATTCAATTTTTAAAAAAATGATTATACAATGGTTGTTATCTTGCATATCCAGTCTTCTGTTGATGAGCATTTGTTTCTTATGTTTTTTATTACTACTTATTCATTTTAAGTGTTTAATCAATCTTGTATTCTTATATCTGGTAATCTTAGCAACTTCCTTGAAGATAACAATACATAATATAATAACCATTAGTAATTCCTATCGTCCTATCTTGAAATCCTGTATCATTTTTGTTGTTCTTGTGTTGGGTATTTTTGTCTTTGTTGTTGTTATTTTGTTGTTTTTTTTTTCTCTTTAAAATATAAAGCAAATTGCTTAAGGAATAAGATCAATTTTAAAACAGAAAAGAAAATGATTATAGTAGAAGTCATATTGCCATTAATCACCTCCAAATATACCCTGTCTCTCCAAATACATGTATACCATCATTCTTAGCACTTGCTGAGGCAGCTGTGAAAGCCTTCTTTCATGAGGTCTCTACAAAGTGTTCGCAAATTATGGTGAATGTTGTGCCCCGAACATTATGGTGAACAGAATGCCATCCAGTAGAAAGGTACAGGCTAAAACAAGGAAGGGAAAATTAAATATATAAATTAAAAAATATATATATATATATACATACATATATATAGCTATGATCATTGTACGACTAATTTTTATTAGTTCCTTGAAATAAAGTTGGTGCTTATATTGTTCAATTTTGCATGCCTGTATTTTGTAATTCAAGCAACTACTTTGAAGACAACAATAGGCAATATAATAACTATTGTTAATTTCCTATTATCTTGTTTTAAAATTCTGTATCACTTTCATTGCTTTTTTTCCCTCATCTTCAAAGTAAAAAAAGAAAATACTACTGCACATTCTCATCCACTTTATTCATCAGATCTGGCATTATGTGAATTCTTGCTCTTCCCTCAAACCAAAATAACCATGAAGAGTAAGTGTTTTGAATTAACTCAAGAGAGCAAGGAAGCCACTACAGTAAAACTTAAGATGTAAAGCAAGTGGACTTCTTCAGAAAGTAGCAAGAACGATGAGTAAGAATGTTTTGAGGGCAATATTTTGAGGGGTATTAATGGCAATGTGTCTTTTTCTATCCTAAAAGTTTTTAACTTAAGCATTTTGTAAATATTTCCAATCACACATCATAAATAAGTGGTAAATCAAGATTGAGAATCCTCTTATCATTAATGGTTTACTAGTGGTCTTCTATTCATGTACATATTTTTAATATTATATCCAAAAGTCTAAATTGTAAAAGGCATCTGGATTGATTTGCTTGAAGAACTCTATTTTAATTCAGAGGGGATATAATTAGAATACTAGTATTCTAGCACTTCAAGATATTTTTAAAGTTGTTTGAAAACTGCTATATCATCGCAGAAGGTTGCTTCTTGGCATAGAAAATGGAAAAGTTGCTCAGTGTGCTCAGGATGCTCTTGAATCTACCTTTTCATTGCCCGCTTCGCTTCATTTCCAAGAGATCTCTACTTCTGGCCTTTAGCACTGCAACCAGCATCCTACAGCCATCTGCTGCCAACAGGACGTTGCAGGCCTTGCTGCAGTGGTGGAGCACATTGGCCAGAGACCTGCAGCGCCCTGTTTCACTCTAGGGCACTAAGGCCCCGCGAGGCTTCTCATTCATACTTCCAACCATTTCCTCTCATCTACTTTACTAATTAAGGCCAGTCCTGGCAACAGCCTCCACTGCTACTATCCTGCTGCTCAGAGACCCTCTTCCCCCTTGATTCTGCCCTTGAGCCCTAGAGTAGAGGTCAGAGAAGTTACTCTATAAAGGGTCAGATGGTATATAGTGTAGACTTTGTGGGCCAAAGCTTCTGTTACCACTGCCATGCTCTGCTGTTGAAATCCAAAAGCAGCCCTACACAACTGGTACACAAATGAGCATGGGCCATGGTCCAGAAAAACTTTAATTTTAGACATTTTAAATTTCAGTTTCAAATAATTTTCCACTGTCTTGCAATGTCTTCTTTTGATGTCTTTCAAATCATTTAACAGTGTGCAGGCAGTTCATAGTTAATAGATAATGGAAAATCAGACAACAGGCGGAATTTTGCCCACAGGCTGTAATTTGCTGACTACTCTTCTACAATGTAATGGTAACTCCTCTTCTCAGAATCCTTCAGTTGCTCCTTATTTCACTCAGAACAAATGCTCATGTCCTAACCACAGTCTAAAATGCCACATAAATCTTTCTGCCTTTGTCTGCATTTACTGTCTTTGTTTTTCCTCTGCCCTATTGTTATGGATAGTATATAGATGTCCCCTCAAAGCTTCCTGTGCTAATAGGTGAGACTTTTTGGAGAAGGCTGGATCTAGGCTGTGAGAATGTGGATTAAGGGTGTATGAATATGGATTAAAGGTTCATAGTAACTAAATTAGTCCACTGGTTGGTTTAGCACAGTTCTGGGTATGGATAATGGGAAGGCCCACCCTGCTTGAAGGTGGCACCGCAAATAGGGCTTGTAGCTTGGGTGGAATAAAAGGGAAAGTGAGTCATGCTGCTGCTTGCTGTTTAGCTGCCCCCAGCCTGCTTTATTATGGACTGCTTTTCCTCTGCCATGCTCTTCTAACATATCACCCTGCCTTGGAACCAGCTAATTATGGATGGAAACCTCCACAAACTGAGCTAAAATAAAACTTCCCTCCTTTAACTTGTAAGTGTTGGGTGTTTTCTCTCAGTAACAAGAAAAGGAACTAAGACACCAGTAAAACTGGCTTGTGTTCTGCACCTTCATTCAGCACACTGAATAAGAGCCTGCCTTGGGACTTGTGCACTAGCTTATTTCTCTGCCTGCAATATGCCTTCCTGTGTATTTCTATAGCCCTCTTACTTTCTTTAAGGTTTAAATCAAATATCATTCATTTGCTTATTCTGTCCTGACCACTCAATTCAGATTATAACTGCCCTATTTTAGATGGTGTTGAACACCTCATAAACTCATACGTTGAAGTCCTCAACTTCACTGTCTCAAAATATAAGCATATTTGAACATACTCACTTTACAAAGGTGATTCAGTTACAAGAAGGGTATAGGGTAAACCGTAATCCAATCTGACTTACATCCTTTTAGAAAAAATTTAGACACACAGACACCAGGGGCATACACAGAGCAAACACTATGAGAAGTCGTGACAAGGAAGTGGCCATCTACAAGCCAAAACAGCAGCCACAAGAGAAATCAAACCTGGTGACACTTTGATTTGAAACTTTCAGCATCTGGGAAAGTGAAAAAATAAATTCCCATTGTTTAAGCCACCTAGTCTGTGGTATTCTATTATGGCAACCTAACAAATTCATATACAACCTAACCTCCCAAGCCCACTTATCCTGTGGTATATTTGTTCAGTGTACATACTACTTATTAATGCACAAGACAATTTACTAATTTGGTATGATTATCTGTTTCGCTGTTACATGAAGACAATGATCACTTTGTTTACTGGTGTATCTTATATTCTCAAAAGTGCCCAGGAAAAGATAAATGCTTAACAAATGCCTATTGCACAAACAAAATCTTGCAATACATTTATCTTTTTATATCCTCTGCCACTGTCTCTTTGCTTTTCCTGAGAGGTGCAGTCATCACCTCAGCAACTCTAAGCCCATGGCCAGTAAATCCCAGCTCAAACATCACCACTGCTCACACTAAGTGGGTTCTCTTTGGATTCTCCCAGTATTCCATCTGTAAGTCTCTGTGGGACTTAACACATGAAGCTGGTATTAAAGTTTTTATATATGTTTTATCTTCTCCTCTCAATGTTAAGCTCTTTTATGGTACAGCTGTTGCTACAAGAATTTTCAAATTCCTCACCTCTCCTTCTCAGTGTGCTATATATACTTAGAGACACAAAAACATTTGCTGCACTTATAAGGATTATTATGTTTAAAAAATATGCCACAGAATAGATTGTCAGGCTCTGTGTTAGGTTTTCATGTCCTTTGTACCTTTAGGAAAAACATTGTTACTATCATAACCAAAAGGTGTTAACTACCATAACTTCTGTTTTATACTGGAGGTCACCAAGCTTACAATAACCCTTTCAGGATCATATACCGAGGGACAGGCCTATCATTCTATAGAAGTCAGGATCTCTAGTTTACTGCCATTCCAATAAAACCATAAGCAAAGCTCACTAGTAATAAAACTATCATTACCATGGTAAGTGGAACAAAACAAAGAAATGTGTGCCTAAATTATTATCTGTTTCAAAGGCTTCTAGATGGGCTGACTTTACATTTCCACTAATGGCTTTGCTTCTTTGGTCTCAACAATGTAGTCTTTATGCATTCTTCAAATTTATATACTGACATATGAATGTTTTAAAGTTCATATTTCATAATAAATCTAGCTCTAGATCTTATTTTGTTGGTAGTACTTTCAATTTAAAACCTGAAATGACAAAATGTTCTGAGTTAGGCCTTCCTAAAGGTAGGATTTAATATCTATGTCTAATTCCCATTTCCTTATAATTTCATAAAGAATTTAATGATTCAGCATGTGCTTAAAATTAACTTCTGAAATAACTAATTTCTACTTTTCATTCTTGTTTCTTTTACGCTCTATTATACTTTTTATCCTAGGAAAGTGAAGATAAGTAAGCATTTTAATCTAAGATAATAATATAGATTAAATTAATTTAATTTTTAGTAAAAAATTTACTTAATTAACAATAAAGAACCATTTAAGAAGTTAAGACTCAAAAACTTTTAGCAGAAATATAACTACAGCAATATATAAGCTATCTGGTATTTTTAAGTAGGAGGCAAATTTGATAGGAGAGCATTAATGTATAATTAAGTATAACCCTTAAAAGTATATAAATTTTAAATTTTGGCATTTTGTGGAAGGCATCTGAGTCAGATGTTCAACCTACTTTTTCAATATTTTATAATGATCAAAAGTGAATATATTTTGACCTTTTCTAAGGACTTCAAAGAAACTGACTAATGTTACTTTGCATATACTATTATATATTGATTTATCTGTATTGGAAATTGGCCTTAGGAGTGCCTGAATGAGTACTGGTCCCAGTTATTTTCCTTAAAATTTCCAGTCTGGAAAAGTACTTGGTGATTACATTGAATCAGGGTTACTTAATTTTCTTGATGAGAACACTGATATCATAGGAAGAGTATAAGCTTGCCCAGGGCATGGACTAAGTTGTAATGATGCTAGGATTTAAATTTAGGTCTTCTTGATTATCCAATTCAAGTGGTTCTATTAGATTAAGTCCCTGCTTTAGACACTTACACAGAACACAGCTATAACAACTGTATGTTTGTGGAATGGTAGAGTAATAGCTAGTAAATGGACTAACTAGCTCTTATGACTTTGGTAAAACTTCTTGGAGTGACATGGCTCTTTAATTATGTCTTCTGAGTATAAGGAAGTCAGACTAAATGATTTTAAGATCCATTGATTTCTGATAGGTGTGTAATCCAATAATATGTTCTAACACAACTACTTCTATAAGTAACATGATACACATACTCTTGTCTTTATTGCTGTCATTGTGTTGAGTACTTACACTACATTGAGTTTGAACAAACTTCTTAACTTTGGAGTTCAGGGACTATGCTTTTGCTTGGTGGAAGGCTGGGATGGCATCCTTGGAAGCTACATGTGCATGTGTTTGGGTTCATGCCCAGCAATTGGCTGTGTAGTTTCCCTTGGGGAACTTTAGTAGACACAGCATAAAATTGATCTTTGAGTTCTAAAAGCTTTTCATGGAATTGGCTTCATAGCTCTTTGAAGACTTTTGACTTTTGTTTGGCTCAGGGAATCCTAAGATGGTTAGAAAAATCTTTTTATGTATATCCTCTGAAAAAATAGATTCTATGTACCTTAACATATTATAGAAGCAAAGCATGACTGATTTGACAGGTGTTAAACCTCAAATCCTAGGCTGGTGACCTTAGAAGTTAAAAATCTTTCCATTTAGAGGTGAAAATACTGACCCAACCAAACTTAAAAATTTCTCAAGAAGCAGAAAACTGAAGACAAAAAACAGAAAGACTCAAAGCCTAATGTTACTTCTTTTAGGTAAAATATGTAATATTATAGGCAATCCAAGGCAGTATGTTCTTATTTTCAGCCATTTTGAAAGAATCTGCATATTTTCATTCTTCATTTATTAGTTTCTGTTATGTATAGAAATATAAATATATTTGATCAGATTAAAATATTAACATTCAATAGTTTATATAACATTGATTGTTCAAAAATGAAAAATACAAAACATAGATATTTATGCACAACTTACCCATAACATACTTTTTAAGCAAATGAAGGCATATATACCACCTACTCCATTAAAAAATGTGCTTAGAAGAGCCGGGGATATAGCTCAGTGGCACAAGCAACCTACAGGGGGACCAGAAAGTCCTGAGTTCAATTCTTGGTACCCATCCCCCAAAAATAGCTACTCCCAAAAAATGTGCTTACAATTTTGTTCACAATTAGAGAAAGTTTAGACTTCCAGGGCTCTGGATTATCTATAATAGTTTCTACAAAGAGTAAAGCTGCAGGTCAGAAATAACAACAACAACAAAAAACAGCAGAACAACAGCAGAGATTACAATGAGTAGCTCAAGCAACCAGAATTGGAAATGATAGAGGCAGACAGTCACAATCCTTTCTGTGATGGGGAAAGCACGTGGAGAAATAGAAGTTCACATGTTATAGATTTGTAAACCTAAAAATCACTGGTATTTTGTGACTTACGCAAACATCCAATGACTATTCACTGAATATTTAGCAAGTACTAGGCAGAATATCAGTCTTGCATTAAAATAATGCAAAAAGCAAGCAGAATCCTTACAAAGAGTTGCAGGGGCAGGGATATAGCTCAGTGGTACAGCACCTGTCTGGCAAGTGCAAGGGTTCTGAGTTCAATTACTGGTACTGAAACAAAAACAAAAACAAAAACAGAAAAGGAGTTACATTCCACACTTACAGACAACTGTGATTAAGGTAAAGTATTTTCGATTATTCTGATTTTTACAAAGAAGGTGACAAAATATCCCAGTTTGTCTGGGACGTTTTGGATTTGTGCCTGTTTTCCTGCAGATATTATGAAGATTAACTCTTTTTAAACCCATAAGTGTCCTATCCTGTATTATCCTCTCTGGAAAATAAATTACTAAAAGACAATACAGAAAAAAATTATCATAGGAGAGACCATTTTGTATTGGCTGGCAGTAAATACTTTTCGGGATGATATTTGAACTTAAAATTAAAGTCATAACACAGGTGTAGAGAGTGAGCTTCAGTTTGTGAAAAGAAAAGTATGTCATAAAATAGTTTCAATTGTGATAAATGTAGTTTTATATCTCAGATCCAACACATCGTAGATCTAACCCTTGGGCAAGAAGCCCTTTACAATACTCAATAACACATCTTAAATTCAATAATGTGATTCAGAAATTCCCATATTAAGTTGTATGGACAAAGAAACATATTTATATTATCCTCTTACAACAACATAAGTGAACTGATCTATATTTTTGACCAATTGCTATGCAGTAAACACTATATTATGATAGAGCCAGAGAATCAAATGTTATTTCTATTGCTTTGAAGATTTGTATCTGTTTCAGGTATGACTTAGACACCTGAATTTACAATAATTCCGCAGTGCTAAGTAATTAAATGCTGCACAATAAGAGACAGACAACTCTTCCTATAAAAGCTCAAAAAGGAATTCAATCAGTGTACATCACAGAGCAAAGCAGGGCTCAGTGGGGAAAAAAAATGGGATATGAGCAGGTATTTAACTGATGAAATGTGACATTCACTACTTGACCACTCAAAAAGCCACGGAAGTATTCCTCCAGACAGGGTACAGGACTCCGGTGTGTTCATCCAGGAAAACAATGTGGGCAATGTGGCTTTTCAGACAAACTCGCCTTGCCTACAAAAGAGTCCAGTGATCCTCTCTCCCAGTTGCTTTTACACCACCCTTGCTTAGCTCCCGTCTCAGTGGTCTCTCTCTAATTCTTACAGAAGAAATTATTTTAAAGGCTCATTGCTTCCCACCTATTGTCCATTGTCCTTGCCTCTCCTTGGTGAGAACCACAAGAGATCGCTCTCTTCTTCTTGAAAATTTAACATATGTTTCTCGGTCGGGGTAACTGTCTCGTATTTATTTGCTGCATTGGCAGAATAACATGTGCAGTTGGGAATCGTGAAGAAATAGCCTACAAAACCACAAGACTCAGATCTTAATAAGCACTTAATAAATGTTGGCTGAATAAATAAATGGAGATTATAGTTGTTGAAGACTAATAAAATAAAAAGCAAATGAGTTTAAAAATGGCAGTCATTTATATAGCTTTCTTTCTGTTTATTTCTAATTGCTAGGAACTGTAATAATGATTAGGTATCCAATTATTACAACTGAAAATTTAATTTGAATAAAACAAATAGAGTGTCTTACAGATACTAGCTCACTAATAGTAAAAAGAAAGTTACCAGTTGTTGAAGACTTGCTAGCAACAGAAACACATGCAGAGATATTCTCATTGTGTCAATGAGATGGCCTGGTTTAGAACAGCTAGTTGACTTCAAATTATGAGATTAGGGATGAAGCTAGAATTTCCCTACAAGGCTGCTCACCCTCTGCACATACCGCTGCCCTCCAGCATAGCTGAGGGTTGAGCAGAGACAACAGCTCTCCTACAGCACATTCTTGGAATATAACTCCTTTTTTTCCACGTTAATGTAATATATTTATATTATGGTCATTAAGACTATGATGAAAAGACATTAGAGAAAGCAAAACAAAGTCAAATAGTGAGCCAGACACGAGACATTAAGAAGAGTGTCAAATGATGGAACACTTTTTATTAGGTTACTCCCCTAACCAAAACTTGGCACCAATCTCCTCTCCTATCCGGGCCACCCATTCAGTTCTATGCTCTGACTCATTCTCCCTGAAGCTGGGAAATGATGAGCTGATTATCACCAGTCATTATAATGTGTTGATCTACTCCAGAATCCTTGTCACTCTCCTTTAAACCCATAAACATTAGTCCCAAATAAATAAGGGCTTGAGACAAACTAATGTTACTGCAATACCTTTATTAGGAGAAATGAGTAAGATTAGGCTTAGGGGCATAGTCTCAAAGCACCTGGTCAAAGCTGACTTGTTTGCAGGACTGTCTGGCACCTATTGAGAAAAATTTATCAATGTTAATATGCTCTCTCATGGTCAGTTGGACTTTGCCTTTATCTACTTTAAAAACCAGCTCCTCAAATCTGTACCACCCAACTCCTCAACCTATAAACAAATCTAAGTGCTGGAATAATGATGAAATACATTTTATTAGAGAAAATCCATCCACATGGCTATAAAAGAGAAAACATAACCGTAACCTGAGCATCAGTACTGTAAAACAAGCCACATTATTTGCATATATCATTTAATTTGGATGATTAAAAAGGAGTCCACTCAGAATAGAGTCACTTTTGTGTGAAGGCATAAATTTGATTCATTTCTAAAATCTAAGAGACTTAAGAGCAGCTTTTTAAAGAAAAGCTGTAGTTGAACTAAAAGATCATAAAAAACAGTGAAAGACACTGCAGAAACATAGGAGCTTTATGAGTCACCCAGAGTTACGAGTAGCTTGTCTATGCCGCTTTCAATGGCTTTTGAGGGCCGCAAGTATTACCAGTGTTAGTAATTTCAGATAAAGCAAGTCCTGTCAGTGACAATACTACAAATGAATATAAAATAATCAATACTGCCAGGAACGTATTTCCCTGGCTTAGAGTAACTTTCCCACCAGCACCCCACGCAGGATCTGCTAAACTTTTGACTGAGAATACACTCCTAAGGTCCTTGTGGTAAAAGGCATAGTCTCTGATGTGATACGATTGGGAGGTAGTGGAACCTCTGAGGAATGGATGGAACTCAGTATGAGGCTGTCAGGAAACTGAGGTACCCAGGAAAGGGGCAATGAGACCCCATCCTTTTCTCTCCTTCAGTTTGCAGCCATGGGTAGACTGGTTTGATCCATTACCCACTCTGGCATGATGTTCTGCTTCATCATATGCCCACAACGAACAGGTCAACTAACAATTGACTGAGGCTCTAAATCTGTGATCCAAAGTAAACCTTTTCATAAGCTCACTATATCAGGTTATCTGTTTCAGTATTGGAAAGCAGACTGATACAGCCTTGGCCAGTGGAAGCAGAAGCAGAAAATCTGATGAAAGAAAAAGAGACTGGCTTTGTTTTGGAGTTTGTTTGTTGGTATTTTTCCCCTTCCTCTAAGAACTCTGGGTTGGCTGCAGCCCTGCCCTGAGAGCCACACTGCTATCCAGCAGCCCTCTGCAGACTGCCACTTCAGGCTCAAAACAGTCCTACCTGTCCCTTTTCAGTGGGGCATTATTAGCAGGTGCAGACCACACAATATCTCTTGCTTTCTTTACACATGCCCACGTATAGAATCTGTTTATCAAGTATTTTAATGAATATGAAATCTTGCTCTTGCCAGAAGCAAAACTGATACACATCACAATCAATCTATGATATCCTCAATAGCTTCTCTCCTATATCATGAGACTTGGAGATTTCTTCAGGCTTTGACATGTAATTGCTGATATATCTGGTAAGAAAGCTGATTACCTTAACTAAGAGGGGAAAATATTGCTGTTCATATGAATATTAGATCCTCTCTTTCGCCCATATGCAATGTATTAGTTTTATTAATACATCAGCAAAAGTTTTAAATTTATCGTGTTCAATTCTATATTATCAGACAATCTGCTATTATGAAAGCATCACAATAATTAAAAACTCTTCTCTTTGGAAAAGAAGAGTCTTTAAGCCTCATAAGCTTGATGTGTGGAAAAGAATATAAACTACAATGCAAAAAGCATTAACCTGCAGATTTCTTTACAAAATTAAAGAGACATTGGGAGCCCCATTGAAATTAAGGATCCTCTGATGAGATTTGACAACACCGGCAAAATTAAGGAGCTGAAGCAAGATCCTGAAACTCTCCTCATTTCTAATTGCTACTGATTGAAAAGTGACACAGGACAAAATAATGTGTAGCACAAAGTTTGAAATGTAAACTCTGTTTGGAAGAGTAACACAATGTCATATACTGATTGGTACTCAAGTATAAACAGAACTTTTCTGTGCTTTCTTTTTACCTGAGAACAGGTGTCAAAATAAGGAAAACACACACAAACACATGCGAAAAAGAGTGTGACTTGGTGGCATTTTGTGTACAACTGAATAAAAACATTTTACATATAAAGTATATAACATCAAAAAGAAAAGCATCATTTCAGAGCAGACAGATCCAGATCCTATAACTCTGTATTCAGCTGCCACATGGCACAGCCACATGAAATATGAAACAGAAACTCCTGTCATTTTTGTCAGGATTAATTTTAAATTTTTAAGAATCTAATCATATGGGTTTTCGTGAAAACGTCCTATGTATGGGATGTGTGTGCTCTGTGCTCATATAGCTGGTATGGGGGACCAGTGAGAGGTGAGGGGTTGGGGAACAGGAAACATGATGCTCTGCTCTATAACCAGAAACAGGAAAGGTGAGAGTAAAGGGCATACAGCCAGAAACGGGCTCTGCTAGATCTCCAGTTTCGCAAAGAGTCAGTCTTTATTTTTGCTTCCCATTATAAAAATGCAAACTAAAATTTTTAAATTTTTACATTATTAGCATTGTTGTGTTGGCTTCACATATAGAAACTTCAGAGGTGTCAAGTTACCACTAGAACCTAGTCAATGCAAATTTGTGAAACAAATTCTCTCTCTCTCTCTCTCTCTCTCTCTCTCCAACTTCCTTCCCTCTATACCTTATTTCTAATCTAAAATTCTGTATGTGATGGAATGACGAATTCTTACCTCATTCTTTTAGTAATATAATTTCATTAAATCTGAAATACTTTAATCCAGTAGTTAAATAGCAATTCAAAGCTTAACATAATTTTTCACTATAAATTGCACTCGGTTCCCTTAGGTGAAGGGTTGAACTTTACCATGCCTGTATCTTGCAGTCAAAAAGCCTGAAACAGAGCTCCAGGCAATGTGCACCTCCAACATATGTTTGGGGAATTCTTCCTAATAGGAAAATGTGTTCAGGTCTTGCTTTTTATCAAGAACATGAGGTACAAAATATTGATAAATGTCAGAACAACCTTCAAATAAGTACTATATAACAGTCACATACTAAATTTCACAAATAAAGAAGAAAGGGTTCACAGCCTGGTGTGTGTGCTATAATTTGCCCTTTTGTGATGGGTCAGCACCCTAAAACAGGGTGAATTCCTATTGCTGGCTTTGCTAATTCTCTGAGTTTATGTTAGAGAATCACCTCACCATGCTAATGTTCATAACCCATCTCTACGTACTTGGATGACCAGGGAATACACAGGGTAGCTGTGGTCCCAACTATAATAGAACATAACTTGTCATAAATCCCAAATCAAGAAAGAATTAGGACGATTAGATCCTACATTAAACCTCATCAAACTGTTAACCATTAACTTGTAATATTTGCATATGGGTTTCTGTGATTTATTACCCATAGTGAAAGATCTTTCAAAATACTTAAGTTTTCATGGTAAACAAAGTCAAAATATATGTTTGTAAAATTCACTCTCTGAAAAATGATTCAACATGATAAAAAAAGTGAAAACTATTCTTGGTAAAAATTAATGGATTTTATCCATTGAATTTTCACTCTCTACTTAAAGAACATTTCAGAAAAATCACTAGCTAAAAAATTCATTCACAAGTAATTCTAGACACTGCCAAAAACTTACATGAAAAGTTCTCAGAAGATTTCACTGGTTCCCTCTAACTTGCAGTAATGCCAGTGAGAAACTTCAAAGGAAAAGTTTCTATACATGAAAATTTATTTGTATATTCAATTTTCTAGGTGTATAAATGCACAAGCCATTTTGGTCACAACTAAAAAGCAACTGCCAAAATACAAATTATGTATTACAGAGTTAACCTATTTTCAAATATAAAACTAAATCATTATTTCTTCAGGTATCATTAATTGAAAATTAAAAAGCCTTTCAGGCAAGAAAAAAATTCATCCAATGCTTTAATTTTTTTTAATTCACAGACATATGCTGATTGTTCAGGATACAATTAGCACATACTTATGTATCTAACCTTAAAGTAAATTATTTTAAACTAATTCAACTCTGTTTCCTACTTCTTCATTAATTATTAGCTAAGGGACTCCAAAGGGCTCTAGTGAATTTTACATTAGATCCCATGATATGGATAGTGTATGTTATCACAGCATCTAGTAAATGTACAGATCATCTTTTCTAAGTAGCATTTTGAGCAGTTGTAAAAATTCTGACTGGATTTCACAGCATTTAATATTATAGACATTGAACAGAAAAGAACTTTTACAAGAAACAAGTTGTCATAATCACTTCTCAGGACCTAAATCTAACTTACTATCTTAAGATAATCTCTTGGTCCTTGTTTCTGAAGTTCAAAGGCTCTTTTATTATATATTTTTTCTCCTATGTGTCAAAAAAATAAACTTCTTTCATCTACTCTGACTTCTAAATATTCAGTGAATAAGGCTTTACTAATCTTCCATAAATTCCATATGATATATTTTCATATAGTCATTAGAAAATGGGTACGCAGTCTGTATTTTGAATTTAATATTTATCGTCCATGACCTTGAAACATCTTGAAATTTTTGTAAAGTTGTTTAAAATTAGAAGTTTAAGAAAACCATTCTTCAAATAGAATGAACAGAAAAGGCAGAATACATATATACATATAAAACCATTAAGAAAAAAAGGAGGAACCAAGATATACAATATTTAGGTACAAATTCCCTATAATGAGTGTGATCATTAAATATCCATTGTACCAATAAACTTAATAAAAAATAACAAAGTCAGTAAGAAATAGGTAGATTCTCAAAATTGATTTATCCAAAAGGAAAATCCAGCTTATTATGAAAATCTTGTGGAAAATCTATTTTTTGTAGAATATTTCTCTAATTTCATACCAACATAAAAAGATCACATACTGAGCATTGTCAAACGAGACGTAGCATCCTAAGTGGTATGTCATCCTTGAGGGCTTAAAGCAAATGAAAAGGTAATGCCAAGGTCACACTGACAGGATGGAGCACTTAATATGAATATGAACCCGAGGCGACAAATACAGAAGAGTTTCAAGTTGGTAAGTCATGTACACTGGCAGTAAACATTCTTTAAAAACATTACAACTCACTCTAACTTGCATTGTTAAGATTAGCGTCTAGCTATTAGAAGGGTGTTAACATTAGGATATCAGGAACCCTCTAAATCTCCCTTACTGGTTAATGCTGCTCTCTGAAATCATTTGACTCTAACACTTCTACTATGAAAATAGTTTTCCTTTTTCACGCTGTCCACATAACTGTATATGCAGTTGCGTTAATAACATGGAGATTCCACATCTCTAGATAAACACTATTCAAATTCATTTCTCAACCTTGCAACACTGTGTTTAGGTTTCTTTCTGAACTTTTTTCTCATTATTTATAGAAGACGAATATAAGTTAGAATTACAAAAAATAAAGCTAACATCAATTTTCCAGGGCCCAAATCAAAGTGTAGTGTTTTATTAAACTAGCTTTGTTCTCTCAGAAGTTCAATGGATAATTAAAATATCTGTTACTAGTGAGCACGAATACTGGTCCCACCTGTCACTAACTAATGACGCTACTAAGGAATTTTAAGGGTAACAAAACTGTTGGTCTAACTCCATCATTTTAGAATATCTTAAAAATATTCTCTTGCTAGCAACACTTAGATTTAAATAGAGTTTCTATTTCAATCATGCAAAATTTTTAAACATTGAAATCCACTGTAAAGAAACAAACATCAAATCTCTCATGGACATTTTACTCTTCAGCTGTTTTCACATTTTGCTTACATTTTGCTAGGAACTCAGAATCCTGAAAGAAATGTCTTTAACTCTTTCTCCACTGAGCTCCACGACCAAATTCTGGAAATAATCTAGGGGTTACAATGATCAAAGAGTTCTACAGAATTTCTATATGCCTGCAGGAAGGATAGCTATGTCTTTTCCTCTAAACTGCAGCAAGAGCGAGAGAAAACCCCCTCACCAAATCATGCCAATTTTTCCTTTTTTAATCTTTCCATTCTGCAGACGCTGCTTCCTTAGACTGAGGCATATCTAATAACAACACTGTGATGAAGACATAAAAGACTTACTCAGAGAACCCAGTTTTACCCCCAAATTAGAGCTGCACTGCACACATTTTTAGAAACATGAATCTCAGCAAACAGACACAATTGCATTTTATTGACAGCATTAGAAATAATCACAACAAAGAAAGAGTGAGGCTTTCTTACTCTGTTTCAACTTCGTTATCATGCTCTGTCAGCCACTATTATAAAAAAAAAAAAAAGCCGTTACCTGTATGAAGAGAACCTGTTAATAGTCTGAGAAGGTACTGGGCAAATTTCAATATTTCACGTTTACATCGTTTTCTACAGCCACTCATCTTAAGCAACAAGATATTCCACTGAGGAGAGCCAGAAGTCTTTGCCAATTGCAAAAAAAAAAAAAAAAAAAAAAAAAAACCACAGTCTCTGAGGGGAAACTTCTGTCTCAGTTTATGTCAGAGGCTGCCTTACAACTCCTGTGGAATTAGCTGTTAGTCCCTGAATCAGAAATTCCTTTACGGAGCTAGAGAAGCCGGACACAGGTTGAATAGAACCGGGCTGGTGAGAGAGTGCTGCTTCTCAGGATGGTCCCCAAGTTCTTCTGTGGCAACAGATAGGTGGCCGGTTCACACTTGTAGTAAGGCAGCTGTGGTGCAGCTCAGCATCCCCTCTCCTGAAGCAAGTGCAACCTCACAGACCATTCAGAGGGAGGCGGGGCCTGAGATGCCAGCTCATCAATGAATCAGCATGTAAGCAGGTGAGAAGACAGAGGACAGGTCACTGGGGCTGGCACCTGTCCGATACCCAGGAAAGACCCTGCTAATGCCTTTGAGCCTGCTGGGGAAGGGAGTCAAGGCCCAAAGCTGAAGAAAATGATTCCGAAAAATAAAAAGGGAGCAGGAAAGCATGTTGTTGCTCAAGGTCAGACATCAGACAACTCCCTGACACAGTGTTAATCAGACTCAGAAAGCCTAGAGAGGGGAGGAACTCAGTTAAGCTGACCCTGATTCTAAACAAATAGGGTCGATGATTTATCACCAAATAAAGGCAATGCTCTGCTGTCACAGATAAATATATTCCACTTCATGAGCTCAGCACTGGAAAACAAGCTGATACCCAAAATTGGCTACATTTTCTGCACTGTCCAGGCTCAGGTATTTGGAAATTAGGGAACTCATTGTGGGTTTGAGAATACAGTAGCCTGGAAACCTCAGCTTTTAAGCCTGATTCTTTACCCCCAGGCAAAAGTGCTACAAAACTAATTGGTGCATTATCCTCAGAGCAAGAACTGCCTCGGTTTCTTCTTATATCGATAAGATAAATACTATACAACCTTCTGTCTCCCTATCAACCAAATTAATAAAGCAATCATGAGCATTTAAAATTTCTGCAAAATACTTTTCTATTAAAGACATGACTATAAACACAGTTGATATCAAAGTGAGAACATGATGGTCTTTCCTTCTTTAAAAGTACAGTGTTTCTGAATTCTTTAGTACCTTGGCAGTTTCTAGGGTTTCTCTGCACTCACTTCGTATACCTATGGCTTTTTTTTGTTTGTGTTCCTTCTGAATAAATATAAACATTACCTCTATGATATTTAGTATGTATGGGAAGTGTTAAACTTCCTACTCTAAATACTGAGGCAGTTCCTCTGACTCATTCTGATAACTGTAACAATTCTTGTTGAAACTAATATGCCCAAACAACACTACATATGAAGTTATGATCTTGTAAAATAAAAGGAAGAACATTTGTGACACCATAGACTCAAATACACTTAATAGCAATTCATTCCCTTCATCAGTTCTCACATTCCCACCAGTTTCCGCAGTCTAACTACATGTTTACATGGGTTAAGGTAGTATACTTTCCAGGAATTTTCAAAGCTTTAGTTGAAAAGGCTTAAAAATAGGTTCCTCATGGAGGACCCCACAAACTCCACAAGAAAACTCCTGGAATTAATTGACAAATTCATCAGCGTAGCTGGATACAAAGTCAACACCCAAAAATCAATAGCATTCCTATACACGAACAACAAACAGACTGAGAGAGAAATTGAGGAAATCATACCTTTTACAATAACAACCAAGAAATTGAAATACTAAGGAATCAATCTAACAAAGAATGTGAAAGATTTATTCAGTGAAAACTACAGTACTCTGAAAAAGGAGATTGAAGAAGATTTCAGTAAATGGAAAAACATACCCTGCTCATGGTTAGGAAGAACTGACATCGTGAAAATGGCCATACTACCAAAACTGTTGTACAGATTCAATGCAATTCCAATTAAACTACTGTTAGCATACTTCACAGATCTAGAGAAAATATGCCTCAAATTCATCTGGAACCAGAAGAGACCCAGAATAGCAAAAGCAATCCTGGGCAATAAGGACAAGTCAGGTGGAATCACAATCCCTGACCTAAAATTATACTACAAAGCTACTGTAATAAAAATCAACCTTGTACTGGCTAAAAAACAGACCTGAGGATCAATGGAACAGACTGGAAGATGCAACCATAACGAAAAACCCACTCAGCTACCTAATATTTCACAAAGGGGTCAACCAAACTCACTGAAAAAAAGAAGGCCTCTTTAATAAATGGTGCTGGAAAAACTGGCTTGCCTCGTGCCGAAAACTGAAAATAGACCCAAGTCTATTATCATGCACCAAACTCAGGTCAAAATGGATCACAGACCTCAACATTAAAACAGAAACTCTAAATCTATTGGAAGAGACAGTATGTAAAAATCTTGAAGACATAGGAGTAGGCAGAGAGTTCATGAACAAAAATGAAACTGCAAGGGAAACACTTCAAAGAATCAAAAACTGGGACCTCATCCGACTGAAAAGTTTTTGTACATCTAAAGAAATCACCAGCAAAGTAAAAAGAAAACCCACAAATTGGGAAAAAACCCTAGTTGGCTGTCCCTCAGACAATGGTCTTCTATCTAGAACATACAAAGAATTAAAAAACTTGTACCTGTCCAAATTCAAAGACCCAATCCAGAAATGGGCATCTGAGATGAATACACACTTCTCAGATAAAGAAATACAAATGGCAAATAAATATATGAGAAAATGTTCCACATCCTTAGCCATCCGAGAAATGCAAATAAAAACAACACTGAGATTTCATCTCACCCCAGCAAGACTGGCCAGTATTAAAAAATCATCCAATAACAAATGCTGGAGAGCCTGTGGAGAAATAGGGACTCTATTACACTGCTGGTGGGAATGCAGACTGGTGCAACCACTGTGGAGAGCAGTTTGGAGATTCCTCAGCAAACTAGGTCTAGAGGTTCCATTCAAACCAGCTATTCCCCTTCTGGGTATATTCCCAGAAGATCTGAAAACATCGTATCACTCTGATATATGTGCACCCATGTTTATAGCAGCGCAATTTGTAATAGCTAAAATGTGGAAGCAACCGAAGTGTCCACCCACAGAAGACTGGATTAAAAAACTGTGGCATTTTTATATAATGGAATATTATTCAGCTATAAAGAAAGACAGTTTTGGAGACTTTGTAGGCAAATGGTCAAAATCGGAAACCGTACTCGTAAGTGAAATAAATCAGCGGTATATGAGCAGGCAACATATTGTGTCACTGGTGTAAGAACCTGAGGGTGGGAATATAAACTAAGAGACATGAAGGAAATCTGTTCAAAAGCAAAGAACAGATGGGACGAGGGAAAGGAGAAAAGAAAGAGGCAAAAATATATGTGTGTATATATGTAGATACATATGTGCAGGAGGGCTAACACGGTTCTACTATTGTATTATGTCACTTAATGCTAAGGAATAGTTGATGACTGGTTATACGATCAATCTTGTATGTCTGTATGTGTTATCCTGAGCACACACTTTGAAGATATCAATATGCAAAGCAGCAACTATTGTTGGTTTTCTGTGGCTTTGTCTATAATTCAATTCTGATCATACTGTTATTGTACTACCTTGTGTATCTTTGTTAATGCTTTTCGGTTTCTTTTTCTTTTTTTTCTGTTGTTGATGTAGTTCTTTTTCTATCACACTTTAAAGGAAGGGAAAGAAAGGGAAAGGGAAGACAGGAAAAAAATATGTAAGAAAGTAAGTATGTATGTCCAGCATATCTTACATAGTTGTACTACTGAACTAGGTCACTTTATAGTAAGGAATAGTTGATGATTCATTGATCGATCAATTTTGCATGTCTGTATCTTTGTTCCTGAATATACACTTCAAGGTTATCAATTTGTAAAGCAACAACCATTGTTGATTCTCTGTCACCTTGTCTGTAGATCAGTTTTGATTGTATTATTCTTATGCTACTTTGTGTCTGTTTGTTAATATGTCTTCGTTCTTTTACCTTTAAAATAATAAAAAAAATAGGTTCCTGCACAAAGGTTAGCAAAATAATTTTTGAACTACTCGTTTCTACACTTGTCATGTATGACGACATCCTTGCACAGTTTAAAACAAAAGAATTATACTGTGGTATTTCTATCGTGAGACTAATTACTTTAAAGCCTCCTTGGATTTATCTATAAAACTGAAATTAGAATACATAAATATTTTATTTTTGCATTGGTGACTAAGTTAGACTACAGCCTCAATTGTCAACATAGCACTTCTGTTCATTTATCCAACAATTATGTGCTGAGCTTCTATTACATTTCAAGTGAGTTTTTCTACAGTAAAGATATGGTAGATTAAAGAGAGAAAGAAATCCTCTCTCTCTGTCTTTCTCTCTCTCAAACATCTTTGAACTTATAGATATTAAACTTCAGGTCAGAAAACAACAAACAAGAAATAAATAGGAGCATATCATAACTGAGATAATGTATAACCTTTTCAGGCTAAAGAAAAATATCATTTCAGATGATACATAAAAATCCTTTCACAGAAGTCAAACCCAATTATGATTTTAAAAGAAATTTCAGGGAAATAGAGGAATACTACTTCAATTTTACGAAGAGCATCTATAAAAACCTGCTGTAACATGTGTATTGGTTGAAAGACAATCCTTCCACTGTAGGATGAGGAACAAAACAAGGAAAGCTTCAATCAGTGCCACTCAGCAGTGTTGGAGATGTAAGTCACACAGCAAGCTAAGAAAAGAAAATTAGCACACAGACTGTAAAGAAATACAAACAAGTCTTGTTTAATATATCTACCTCTGTAATAATCATAAGGAATCTACTAAAATCACCCTCGGATGAAGAAATGGGTTCAGAGTGGTCACAAGATTCTAACTATTCAATTGTACTACATGAAAAATATGTTGTACTAACAATGAACACGTGGAATTTGGAATTTAAAATGTAATTTTAATTACCCAAAATTGAAATATTTAAATATAAATATAACAAAACATATATAAGACCTTTATGTTGGAAATTCACAGCAAATGTTAAATACATAAAAAAT
The DNA here is from genome assembly GCA_004027595.1 of Dinomys branickii. Taxonomy (NCBI): domain Eukaryota; kingdom Metazoa; phylum Chordata; class Mammalia; order Rodentia; family Dinomyidae; genus Dinomys; species Dinomys branickii. Next base: position 33,868 of record PVLD010002307.1, on the reverse strand, counting down.
TTTAAACAAATGGAGAGAAACACTATGCTCATTTATTAGAAGACTCAACATGGTAAAGATGTCCATTCTCTCTAGTCGTTATACACATTTAAGGCCACTATAATCAAAAATCACAGCAAGATTTTCATATATATAGCAATTATTCTAAAATGTATACATATGTACAAAGCTACTAAAATTGCTAACACAGTTTTGAAAAGAAAAATATCTTAAAATCAGATAAAACTTTTTGAAGACTTATATACCTCCAGTAATCAAAACTGTACAGTACTACTGATGTACAGATGCAAGCCTCTAACCCCAGCACTCTGCGAGGCTGAGGTAGGATTGCAAATCTGAGCCCAGCCTGGGCAACTTATCAGTTTTGCAAGACTCAAAATTTTAAAAAATACAGAAAAGGTTGAGGATCTAGCTCAGTACAAAAGCTCTAAATACAATTCCCAGTACGGAGAGAGACAGAGAGACAGAGGCAGAGACAGGCAGAGACAGAGAGAGAGAGACAGAGACAAGAGGCAAGGCAGGAGGGAAGGACACACAGTTCATGCAACAGAACGGAAAACCTAAACATAGAGCCATGTAGTTACACATGAGCGGTTTTCCAAAAAGGTGTGAAAGCTGTTCAATAGAAGAAAGTTAGACTTTCATCAAACGATGCTAAAGCAATGGAACATCCACACAAAACCTGAACCCTGACTAAGGTCATACACCTCATATAAATATTATCTCAAAGTGAATGTAGACTTATATGTGAAACATAAAATTAGAACAGTTTTAGGAAAAAAATTTAAATTCTTCACTAAGGCTAGGGAAAGCATTCTTAAAATATCAAAAATATGATCTATAAAAGGAGAATTTGATAAATCACATATCATTCAATGTTATTATTTCAGTATCAGTACCACTGTATTAGTATAAAAGACAAGCCACAAAGTGTAAGTAAATGTTTGCAAATTCTGTATCTGAAAAAGGGCTAGTATGTAGAATAACAAACATATCTGATACTCACCAATGGAAAAACGCAGCATCCAGTTCAGAACACACACAGAAAATAGGAAGATATCACCACAAGGGAAATACAGATGGAAAAAAGTCCATGTAAATTACGATGCATTATTAATTATTAAAGTGTGAAGAAAAATCATGAGTTAGCACCACTTACCTATGACAATGGTTAAATTAAAAAGAATGTGGCAAGGACAAAAGCCGGCAAGGATGCACAGAAACCAGATTATAAGTTCATAATGGAAAAGTCAAATGGCATTGGCACTCCAGAAAGTAGTCTGGAAGTGTCTTAAAATCTTAAATATACCAAGCATAAAAGCAAGCAATTGTACACCTGAGCATTGGTCCCAGAGAAATGAAAATGTATTTTCACACAAACTCTGTGTACAAATGGCTATCACATTTTTACTTGTGATAGGACAACCTGGTGATCTGATTTAAGTGTCTTCCAGTGTGTCATGTACAAAAGCTTCATCCCCAATGTTACATATTAAGTGAGTGGAAACAATCTGACCATAATATTTAAAGATGGGATCGTGGGGCTGGGGGTATAGCTCAGTGGCATAAGTGCTTGCCTGGCAAGTGCAAGGTCCTGAGTTCGATCCCTGGTACCAGAAAAAAGAAAGAAAGAAAGAAAGAAAGAAAGAAAGAAAGAAAGAAAGAAAGAAAGAAAGAAAGAAAGAAAGAAAGAAGGGATCTTGAGAGTTTCCCATCTTCCGATTAAGATTAGAGGAAGTTATTATGCTGGAGCTTCCATTATTAAATTTTCAGGTATCTCCATCCTGGGAGAGAGCCCATAAAACATGTAAACAAATGTAGTTGATCCCTGTCTTCCCTCAGGTGATGCCCTGCTCCACATCAAGATTCTGTAACCAAACGGCTGCCATCAGATGAGCCACTCAACTAACTGCTGGCCTCCAGAGCCATGAACCAAAATTAATCTTACTCCTCTTCTTTAAAATGTTACTTAGCCTCACATATTTCAAAGTAGTAAAGAAAATGAGACATACCTGTAGAAACAGTCTATATGTTCTTTCATGGGTGACTGGTAAATACATTGTGGTACATCCATTTTGTAGAATATTACCCAGCAATGAAAAGGAGTGACCTCTTGAATAACATCACTGGGATGAACCTCAGAGTACTATGCTGAGTGAAAAAGATCCTCACACGTCATATAGTACATGATCCTCTTCATATCACTTCCTTGAACTCACAGAACTTTAAAAAACAGCAGATTTGTGGATGCTGAGGATTAATAGAAGGGTAAGAGGCAGAAAGAAGTGGATGTAGTTATACCAGTGAAACATGGTAGATCCTGGTGGTGATGGAAGTGTTCTACATCTTTGGTGCATCCATCCCAATGTATGAGTTGTGATATTGGAATAATTATAGTTATGTAAGACATCGGCATTGCAGAAATGGTTGAAAATGTGCATAGGACCTATTACAATCATTTTCTTATAATTTCCTATTAATCTATTATTATCCCAAAGTCAAAATGATACTTCAAAATTTAAGCACGTGTAATTACCCCATGGACTTTTGAATATCTACTGTGTGTTGTTATTATAAGGTGCTGACTAAACACATGGCAGCTACACAGACAAAACTAGACTGAGAGCTCAAAGTGTAATGGGGGTGTGCCTGGTTGCAAATGGAGGCTGTGTAAGTGAAACAGAGTGATCGCAAAGTCTTTGTGAGAAGAGAGACCCTCAGATAAAGATTTGAAGGAGGTTCACAGCGTAAGCCATGGGGTTACCTACAGGACACACACAGGCACATTTTCTGCTGAGGTAACTTTCTGTCCCCTCTACATGATCAGCCAATATTCTGCAGGTCATTCTGAATGGAAACTCAAAATTAGCTCTCTCTAAAGGGTTATTTTTCACACTGAAGTCCAGATCACCAGTATGATCAATCTTCTCTCTAGGAAAAGCAATAATTAATCACTAATTGTACTGGATATTTTCAAGGAACCCATTGCCTGTATCTGAGGAATGGGTGTTATTTGGAAGCATATAAGGAAAATAACGCTGTTTAATGCTAGGTTCAGGAAAACACAGAACAAAAAAAAAAAAAAAAAGAAAAACA
>PVLD010002307.1:0-30672 GCA_004027595.1 Dinomys branickii | reverse complement strand
GGTCAGTAATACACAAATGTCTTTAAGACCTAAGTAGTGCTTCAGAAAAGCCACTGTAATTTGCAGAGAAATTCTAGCGAACTTAAAACCTTCTGAGGGATCAAGGGTTTTTTACATGGAAGCAGTCATTACTTTTGGAATTCATACACAGCCTACTAAATTTCCTTGCAGTAAAATTACAGTTAAATTTAATTTAAATCAAACTGGTTCACCATGTGATAAGAACAAAAGGTCCTATAGTAAGTTGGTAAGTAAGTTCCAGAAGGATTTAAAAATGTAAGTGAATTTCAAGATGCATTTATCCTAAATTGCATCTTGGAGGGAATATATTTTCTTTATCAGCTCTTTCAGAAAAGGCCAAGGCTTGCTAAAACAAATCTTAGGTGCACTTAGGTGACCCTCATTGCTCTTAAGAATGGAAAACTAAATATACCTCATTAATTAAAGAAAGGAGGTTGGCTTCCCTTCAAAAAAAGAAGGGCTTAAGGGTTCCAAGAAGATGCTCATCACAGTAGAGTTTCCCCCGAAGTCTGCTCCTCTTAAGGTATCTTGGTGGATTCTGTGTAGCTCAGTGGGAATAGACATTGTTATGCTTTTCAAATTGTCGGAAGTTGCAAAATTAAACATGTGTAGCACAAAAATGGCTCACCATAGGGCTGCCAAGAGAAGTGGAGCAGAGCCTTTGGCAAAGTCTCAGGTTTTGAAAGTGGGTCCTGATAAAATATCAAACTAAATGGTACCCACTAGAGAGGAGTGCCCAATGCCAGGGCCATTGTCATTCCAGAAGTGCCATGGTTCACCTCTTCTAATGAATAAGGAACACACTGCCAATGCCAGCTCACTGTTACCGTTTGCATCCACTCTGGCGAGGGCTTTATGAAGAACATCACCCAATGTAGACTAAATCCTTGGTAGATGTGAGAATCCTGTATCACTCTGATATTAAAGAGATGAGCTAATATAACTATTTGCCTGTAAACAGAGCCACAGAAATATCTATTATGATTTGAGATTTAAAAGAAAAAGTGCAAAAACCTAGAGGCCTGAAAAAGTGAAATATTTTTCTAGAAGACAAGGCTGAACTGTGTTTCTTTGTTGTTGTTTTTAAGAAGTAGACTCACCGTTTGTCTTACACAAGTGTGCACAGGTGACTAAAAAGGGTTTACTATGTAACTATACTCTTTGGAGAAAGATCCCTTCGGATGTATCCAGTCACAGAGCTGAATATTCCTCAAGGAGATTCCAGCCACCCAAAGACCTGTCGGAAGCAGTGGGATTATTGTTATAGGAGATAATAGCTGATGTGTTCAGCTGATGGAGATCCCAGAATGTCAGATACAAATGCAGATATTGTGTTTCAAATAACACAAAAAGAGCCAGTGTAATGGTACATACCTACAAAAGTAGCACTTTGGGAGGATGACATAGAAAGACTGCAAGTTCAAGTCTCATCTAGAGGAAGACCCTGTCTCAAAAAATTTAAAAACAACTGAGGACACAGGTCAGTGTGAAGATGCTAGGGTTAACCCTTCATACTGAAAAAAAAGAAGTTCTGTTCAGCACAGATATGACTGGCTGGCATTATGGACAAGGAAAATTTCAGAGCCACCCAGCGGGACTTTAAAGGACAGGCTGAGGGGCTAACAGGAGGGCAGGGACTGGGCTCCCAGTCATAGATTCACATCCAGATTCTAAGAAAAGAGGATAATATGGGTCCCTGAGCCCAATACTCCACAAAATGAGGCTCAAAACAATGGCTTAAAGAAATCTATACTAGCAATTTTCTTCATGAGAGATTTTCTCCTCCCTCCATCTGGTGGACAATATGGAGGAAAAAATAGGGCCTTTAATTTTGCACTTGAATTAAACAGCAAGTAATTTACCTTACCTCATTCATTAAACTTGGCTACTAAGAAACCAGGCAGTGTTCTGCTTGACAAGGCATATGGGATTGTTGGAAATATTTTAAAAAATATCCTACAATTATATAAAACTTTCAAAACACACACATACATGTGTTTATATTTTTTTTTTCGTTAGAATTATCTCTGGAGTCAAAGTAGAATGCGTGGCCCACTTGAATCAGAACCACCTGAAATGGCCATGTAAAATGCAGAATTCTTTGTTCGAACCTTGAATATGCAGATTCAAAATCCCTGAGCATAGGATAGATAATCTTACAAATCTTTCTCTCAAGTTCCCCAAAATCACAGAAATCTGATTAATAAATAAACCTGTGCCAACTACTATTAAGGAATGAAAAGCTGCTGAAAAGCTGAACTGCAGGCTAAAGAAGGCAACACTCATGATTCTGAAAGCCCCAATAGCACCCCGGATATTTCTGCCTAAAGACACCTGCAGAATCCAGAGGCTGGGCTGTGGTCTTGGTAATGCATCCCTTGCCTGCCATTTCAAAATAAATCACAAGTGATTCAAGGAAGCCTCACTTTCAGTTCTATCAAAGGCAATCAATAGGCAGCTTTAAAACAATCTGGATATTCATTTGGCTTTAAGAGAGGTCATTAGCCACAAGTAATCCTGCCAGGGTGTTTCTTCAATCCTAATAGACTCGCACAGGCTTGGTGACAGTGGATTTTACCACACTTTATTGGAATGGCCAATATATTTAAAAATAATTAGGCTACATCCATGATTTAAACTTTAGGATTCAGCATGTTATTCTCTTCTTTCCCTCTCTCAAGTTTTATAAAACTAGTCAATAGATAGATAGATGATTAGATAGATAGATAAACAGATCTTGACTAATATAAATATGAATAAATTAAACTCCAATCAAAGATAGTCTTTTCAGGGAGAGAAATATTCTTCTTCACTTTCTTATAAGGTTGGATCACATAAAAGATAATTTTGAGACTTAGGTAACTCATCAAAGGCAGAAGCATAAGAAGAATAATGATTTTGAAGGCACAATAAATCTGTTGATCTTTTAATCACCACTCACCATATAAAGATGATGACTTAATTCAATAAATTTTTATTGAGTTTCTATTTACTAAGCAGAGGCTGGGAATGAGGCTTCAGATTTTGTTAAGATACATAAAGAGCATGTAGAAATGCTGCTCTAGCATTTTAAAAAGGGCCAGTTGTAAAGGTCACACATCAAAGTCACCCGTGTAGAACTGCTAGTTGAAACTGCATACAGATGCAATCCTCAAAGGGGACAGAAGTGCCCTGCAAGTATCACCAGCTACCATGGGTTCTTCCTCTAGTGGTAATGAAAATTAAGCTACAGTAACAGTAAAAAAGCATTATTTAGACAGTAAGAATGAAAAAGGAAATAAATCCAGCCTAAGTGGAAGCTACAAAAAGCATACTCAGATGAAGAGGGTCACACTGGTCCAAACACAAAAGCATGGAGCCAGCATTTACCTATTAGCTGAGGTGGGCCAGGGTCTAATTGATAATTATCTCAGTTTTGTTTCCCATGGTGAGGGAAGAACCTTTTGGTGTAGGGGTAATTCAGTTCTCATTATACAATTACGTCTACATGGGGTAGTCTCAGTCATCTGAGCCCATGCTGGAATCCAGGACGACTAAGCTTAAGGAATCGGGGTATCAGGGCATAACTGACTGTTCCTATATATCTCCTATCTCAGCATCCTCAGTAAACAAAGTATAGGAGATTAGTGAGGTAAATTTAGGGTTAATAAACAATGTTTTGCCAACTTTTCCTTGATTAACCCATCAATATCCAAAGTATCCAGGTAATAAAGGATACAAAATGAAGGTTAAGCTTTGTTCTTTTAGTTACCAATTTCAAGCTATCTCAAAACCCACACGAAGAGTTATCAGTTTTTAGCAAAAGCCACTTTCAAGTCACTGTCTACCACTGAAAAAGCACAAATAATGCTCATAGTAAGTAACAGGTTAAGGATCCAGGAATCTGCTCCCTCTCCTTTTGGAGGTTTCTGACTATGTCACAAAGGTGGTGGTCACATTTTTCAAGTATAGATGACACTACCCTGTTTCTCACTTGAGAATAAATTGCCTTGCATTATGTATTTATCAAAAAAGGACACCTGTTTAAAGAGAAAAGATAAAAATTGAAAACAAATAAGAGGATAAAACAGCAAACAAAAAAGAAAGAAACACACTAAAGATCATGAGAGAAAAGAAAAGCAGTATTAAAACAAAACTATGCCCAACTGGCTTGGTAAAAAGAATGTTCTTGCTTAGGTAAATATCTAGAACATTAGATGCAATGACATTAGATAATCACAGAAACATATTTACTCAGTGATACCATATCTACACCAAGTTATACTTCACTATAGTGTAAGTAATCCCTTCTGTGTTAGTTTCCACTGAAGCTTTTCTAACAACATGAATGCCATAGACCAAATACACCACCCTTATAAAACAGCACAAATCTTAGGCTAGCAGCTAATAATTACCTCCAGCACATTATGACAACCACCACAGCTGCCAGCACATAAGGATTTCAGATCAGATTGCTTGGAAGTGCCCACATGCCATACCATTCTGCAAACAAGTCAACAACCTGCAACACAAAATACTGCAGATGTTGTCTCCAAACTATATACTCTTACTTGACTTTTACAGAGGAAAATACTAGATCATGAAGAAATTAAAGCCCTCTCATGGATTTCAACTCATAGTTCTTCCTTCTGTTTGGACTACATAGAGAAACCAAAGGCTCTGTGCCTTCTGTGCCTTCCGAGTGTCCTTGAGCATGCACTCGGATGGATTTTCAAACAGTAGCCTGAAAATGCTCTGCCTGCACACGCTCCCCTGGAACTTGCTGCCGTACCCTCTTTTCATCAGAACAGGTTGATTAAAAATTCAGGACCCTGCCATGGCGGTACATAGCAGAGTAACTCAGGACTCTGACCTTCTTCTTTGGGAAAATCAGTCAAGGAGCAAATGTGTAACAAAGGATGACACTGGTTATGTGCTGTCACTGAAAATCACCTGTGTTATATATTCTCCAGGAGGGTAAATGTCCTGTTAAACTGGCACTAACAGAAAGTATACTACAAACTTCCTTAAGCTGACCCTCTGCTCCTCGTGTGCCTTGCAGGCAGCATGCAGCAGGAGCAGGAGGCTGGAAATGAGCATTGGGTTCAGAGTCAGGCTTGGGTTCTCCATCCTGAGGCGGGAAGTTGTGCGAACTGCTTCAGGCCTAAATTACTTGATCTTTCAACTGCAGCCATTACATTAAATAACTTCTGCTTCCTTCTCAACTCAAAAAGTCTGTAGATAGAATTCAAAATATTTTTTTAAAAGCCACATGATACAAATGTCCTTCTGCTTATTCACCCTAATGAGAGGTTCAGGATGATAGTGACTGTCCTCTAACCACAAGCAATATGGTGATAAATAACTGTCTATGTGTATCCTTACGATTTGAAGCTTTTATCTGCACAGCTTGGTGTCGTTAAGTGTAAGGCATGCCTACTACACATTGATAAGTTAAAAGGAAATATATATGTGTAGTATACCACTTTTATATGAAACAAAGCCATATTCTACACAGGGGTGTACTTCACTAGTGAAAGACTGCAGTCTGGCTTACCAAAGAGAGAACAAAGAAAAGGAGACCACAAGGAAAGGTTCTCACGACGTAGTGCTAACATTCAGAACATATAACTGACATATATGAGAACATGAACAGTGTTAATGTTTATCTCTGAGATAGAAATATAGAATATTGGAAAACACTAATTCCATTAAGTGCCAAAAGTATATGCAATGTCTAATAGGATTCCTTCTGTTGTATTCATATTTTTTGGACAAAGGTAATATTGACACTATATGGAAAACATGAGACTGTGCTATGAACTTTACTGAGGATATCCAACACTGTAAATTATTAGTAGGTTCTATCGATTTTCAACAGGTAGGAGACTGGGATGGGACATGTCCCTGAGTTGAATGAATTGATCTTTAAAAGATGTGAGGCTTTTATTATTCACTGGGAGCGAGAAATGAACTGGGAAGGATTAAGCAATTTACCTACCTTCATTGCAGTTCTAAAGATCCGCTCTTAAATGCATGCAACTCTGTCTGATCCCAGAACCCATGTTGGAATTGTAGAATGTCGCAGTCCACCTCTCTGCCTCCTAAATAGGACCCCTAAAAATTATAGTAATTTCTGATTTATGTTAAAGTATTGAATTCTCCTTTTAGTACTGCAGGAGCCATTATATTTACATGATAAACTTACATCTTAAAAGCACTTAAAGCAAAAGTTTTTATAACTGCAGAACAGCAACATATTTTTTACTATTACTATCTTCTCCACTCTAAAACACTTTCAAAAGATAATTTTAAGTGGATTCCTATATACTGCTGATGGCAAATCTGTGGCATATGCATTATTTGTTGCTCTTTGAAGACTACTGTTGTCCATTAATGTACGACTTGGGTGTTTTTTCTAAACTGGAACCTCAGCATTCAGATTTCATAGCAGTGTTGGCACTTTGTGATAAATACCTGGGTTTAGCGGTGCTCTTTGGGCACTTTTCTCTCAAAGGTTCCCATCGCTGTTTATACCGTACTTTATTTAGGGAAACAGCAGACCGAGCAAGACTTCTTTTCACTTGGCTTAACTGGTGTTCCAGCCCATGTGTCCTGTGAGTTAGTGAAATAGAATTAAAAGATGACCCCCACCCCATCAGTTACCAGCATGAGAATTGTATCTTCACTGCTTTGTAATTTTGCTTTTAGCAAAGGGCTACTTGTCTCATGGACATTTAGGTACATTATGGACAATCCCCCAGCTAACACGGGCTGGCATATTATTCTTAGGAACCGTCTACTGACACCTGTCGTGCAGTACTTTATCCTTAATTAAACTGCCCCATGCCTTTCTCTTGCCATGGCTTAGGAAAGTGGAAAAACTATGGCATGTATGTTATTTTATTTGTCTTTGAAGACAAAAGATGTTAATGTATGAGTTCTTTTCTCTACGACAAAACCTCAGTAGTCTGAATTGATTTCAGTGTTGGCATTTTGTAATAAATGAGCGGGTTTGGGTGGTAGTTTGAGGACCCTTCTCTAAAAGGTTCACTATCACTGGCCTAAAATCTCCCTATTTTTACTGCCAAAACACAGATTTATTTATTTCTGAAACTGTTACTGCTTCACCTATAGCATAGACCTATGCCGCTGGCAGCTGCCATTGTGTGCCCCTGTGTTTTCTTTAGAAACCAGAAGAAAAATCTGGACGTAAAAGTCATTAGCATTCTTCATCTACATTTTCCTCTTGTGCTAAGCTTGTGTTACTCAGGAGATAAGACTGTGTAGGCACTCACTCTGTCCTAGAGTTTAGAGACAGCACAGAGTAAAACTTCAAGCCAGCTGAGTTCCCCATTCCAGTTCTGTCACTTGTTGCTTAGGAATTTATCATTTAAAGGGACTAAGTCTCATGTTTAAAGGCAACTAATAATATTCACCTAATAGACTGACCCAATAACACCCTCATAAGAATTAAGTAAAGAAACCACATAAAACATATTGTCAAGTTTCTGTTGCTTCTTCATTAACAGTTACTGCTGCTGTTGCTGCTGCTGCAGCTGGTATGACTAAGACCCTAAATGGGGAAGACAGTGTTTCTAAAGCAAAGATCAAATAAAATCAGGCAGAGCATCCAAAGTCCCTGCAACTACCAAGGAGAATCTTGTTAAAACACTGCGCTATCATTGTATCTATCATTTGTATAATAAAAGCATCATTCTAATTAACCATTTTCATGTGCAATATATAATATATGTGCACTTTTTTACCACATGAATATTGGCTTTACAAGGTGTGACAGAAAACAACAGTGTGTGTTTAAGTTTAATAATTATAGTAAAAGATGCATTGCCTTAAGTTCTCCTCAAATACTCTCCCTCACTTTGAACACATTTATCACACTGTTCTTGACACCTTCTGAAATGGCTCTGGAAGTCCTTTTACATTGGTGTCTTTAGTTGCATTGTTGTGGCCATTGTCTGTATGTCATGAGTCTCTTCAACACATTTGCCTTTCCTGGCCATTTTGACATTCAGAAAGAGCCCAAAGTTGCCTGGTGTGAGCTCCAGTGAGTGGGGGTATGAGCACACATCATAATGTTTTTATTTGACAGAAATTGTCATATAAGTTTTGAGTCGATTCAGGACATGGAGGTAGTTACAAGAAAATTCAAAAGAAGGCTTTCAGAACTGTTAAAGAAAATGGCAAGAAGGAGGGCAGAAGTATATTTGAAGCACAGGTGAGTATTTTGAGGGATGTGAATGCCAATGTGTCTTTTACTGCAACATATTTTCTAAAATTTAAACATAATTCCTGATGATACCTTATATAATCAATGGAGAAAATTACTAAAATGATTACATCTCAAAGTATGAGACTGCAGACCCATTTATGAGCTTCACTACACCAAAAAGGCTATAAAAGTGAACAGAACTGGTATGGGTGTGTATGTGCTTTCTGTTAAAAGGATAGAAACTCATTCCATTTCAGTTTTTAATAATCTAAAATTAATGGAATGCTATGTTAATATACTGGGTGTAAGTGATATTTAAGTTATCACCTTTTACCTTCTTAGAAACTGGAGAAATAAATCTAACTTATACCTTGAAAGTAATCTAGGTCCATATTTCATCATTCATCATTTTCATTGTTGATGAGGCGATGGAACTCTTTGATAATTTTATAACCTTTCTCTCAAGACTGGCGTGTTACACCCCATCCTAGCTGTGCCTTCTATCATGCTGGTGGAAATTCCTGACTCACACGACTCACAGCTGCTGGAAATTACCCATCCTTCCTTTCGTGAGCATAGTGAGTACTTCATAATCTCCCCTGGCATTTGTCTGCCCTTCCTGGCTCTTTGTGAGAAGACTACAACACTGAGCTTATCTTTGTTATGGGAAATCCAAGACATGGGCAGGTGTCTTGGTTACTTTTCTGTCATTGCTGAGTTGAAATACCTGTTGCCCAACTTTAAGGAAGGGTAGGTTAACTTGGCTCATAGTTTGTGGAGGTTTCATTCTGTACTTGTCTGTCTCCATGGCAGAGCGGAACATGACGGAGGGCAACAGTTCATGGCCGCAGAAGACAGCAAAAGCAACAAGAGCAAAAAGGGAGGCGTGGAAGCAAGCAGCCTCATCCTTCCCTTACACTGGACCACGGATCAATCATAAAGTCTAGAGGCCCGCGCCATGACTGCATGAGGTTTTCGCTGAACGTCCAGACACAAACCATAACATCGGGGAAGAGAAGAAGGGATGAGAGAGGGACAGAAGAAGACATGATAGGAAAGCAAGAGAGTCAGACCCAGGGAAGCAGAAGTTAGGGGGAAAAGCAAAAGAAAAAGGCAGGAAGAATTGAAGAAAGCCATGAAGAAAAAGAGAGAGGGAGGGAGGAGTGACAGGGAGGAGCAAAGTGAAAGCAAAGAGAGAATGTGCTCTGGTGACTGGAATGTTAATAAATAGGGTCTGAGAGACAGCTCTTCCAAACTACTGAAAGTCCCTACCCGCGCGGCGCACTCACTCTGAGATAAAAGCAAAGCGGTCGAAGACAGCCTCACCTTCAGCTTTTAAAGTTACCTATGAGTGGACATTTTATAGCATTTTTAATAACCAGCCTTTGTGAAGTATTATATTTCATGGTACCAAGATATGATACATTCATGCTCATTGTTGCATTATCTATTACCGAACTATTTTTTGGAGAATGTCTGAGAGGACAGATTCTTCCTCAGTGAAGTGGAACAAAACTCCTTTCTATGCCCTTTCCCTCTTTAATCTTTGCTACCACTTTACATGGTGTATCTTTGCCATTTCCACTGCAGGACAAATTATTTTCAACTCAGTTTAACAAATGTGGATGGAGTTTCTTCTGGCTTTCCTTACATGAAGCTCAAGAAACAGAAAAATTACATCTGCTTTAGAAATTGTAGGGGTGTGCAAATGTCAGGGGTGAGCTCCATCAGTCAAAAATTTGCAAACTGGAAAAAAAGTTATTTTGTGAAAATTAATCAGTTTTCCTCTGGAGAAGATCAGCCAGGTCCATGATATGGCTTTCAATTTTTTCTTTGAGCTTCTGGTACCGTCAAAATAGTTTGCTTGACTTTTACATTATTCATTCACACATCCATTTCAAACGTTTACTAAGAGAAGAACTGTAGAATCAGGTTATTTTGATATGACTTGTTCAAAATCAGCATTAAAGTAGAGACACTAGGGAATCTACTTAACTGGAGGGAATTAGTGTGCAAAGTAGATTAACATGGCCATGTGAAAGCTGTTTCTTTAATTATTTCAATTTTATGGGGAACAGCTAAGGCTAAGAATAAAAAAAAATCATTCTTTGTCAGCTTTGATGGTTACACATTTGACGGGGGGGTCAGTCAATTCTAAGCAAAATTGTTTAGTACATGTATGATAATGAAACGATAGTCTTTCATTTCTGATAAGAGGCAAGAACATCTACTTGCTTGAAGCCCTGTATAGGTAGTCATCAGATAAAAGAAGGCAGCTTAGTTATGAGGTGCTTACTTTTGGTGGTTGGGGCTGCATCTTCTGCCATCCAGTGTTACAGACCCATTCAAATTTCCTCACCACCAAAGCTGGCTGTGATTCATGGATGCCATGCTACAATGTCTCTGTTAATAACGGCACAGGGTTGTGACCAGATACCACTGTCGCTTGGTTGTTATACTCATTTCTTCTTCTGGGATGACAAAAAAAAGTACAGTGCAAGTAAATTTAGAAACAGCTTCTTAGCCCCCCCTTCTCTTCAAACCCAGATAAAGGAAATGAAACAACTTCTTGTGCTAAGTAAGTTCACCCACTGTCCTTAGAAATGTAACACAACCACTGGAGTTTCTCAGTTTACGTCTCTCCATCCGCAGGCCCCCTAGGGTGCTTAAAAACCTCACTTCCCTTTCTTACCCTCACAGTTGTCCCAGGGCAGTGTGTCTCATCTGTGACACTACTTTGGGCTAAAAGATTTTGTTTGGGGTGCTGCTGTTCTGTGCAGTGTGGGATATTTAGTAACATCCCTAGTCCCTACCTGCTAATGGTGTAAAATGCCCTTCAAGTTGTGGCAACCAAAAATATTGGCAGAAATTTTCTAATGGTTCCTAGGGGAAATACCAATAGTAGTAGAGAACCACTATTCTAAGCCCATGGAGCTACTACACCATTCAGTATCTAATAACTATAGGGCTCCCTAGGATCCATTGGATTATAACAGCAAATCAAATGCATGCAGAATTTAGTGTTTAATATTTTACAACCCTCTAGGAAAGCTAAGCCATTGCATTTGCAAGAATTGCACTTGTGCCCAATCATTGAGGCTGTGCTTCCCTATCCATAAAAAACATCTTGCGAGTTTATAGTCACCTAAATTCTCAGGAACAAAAGACTGGGACAATGAGGCCATAGCCAGCAGTTGCTAACTTTACTCTTGGTGGTGACTTATTTTTCTTTACAGTGATGATCTAATTAGACTTCACCCACATTAGCTATGCAATGTGACTCTTACCCCTATTTTCGGCCCTTGAACCTCTTCCACTTATATGCCCTCCTTTTCATCCTTAGAATCTCCTTCTTCAACACAATTTCCACTCCAAGTTCTGCTTTTCTCTATTGTGTTTTAATGTATCATGTGCTCAGCCCTACAGCTTCGATTTGGACTCAACTCAGTAGTCCCCTAGTCCTGGCATCTTCTTGTTTCCTCTGTTTTGAATTGGTTCCTATCATGGCATGACAGAAACTCCCAGAACATAAAGAAGTAAGAGATGGCAGCTTAACTGTGGGGCAAAAAGAGAAAGGAGAAACAAATCCTCAGAAACACTCATGCTGACTTTATAACTTCTGAGAACATCATGCTTTGACACTACAGGATGGCATTGCTGCTTGCAGTATGACT
Organism: Dinomys branickii; assembly: GCA_004027595.1. Classification (NCBI taxonomy): domain Eukaryota; kingdom Metazoa; phylum Chordata; class Mammalia; order Rodentia; family Dinomyidae; genus Dinomys; species Dinomys branickii. The sequence goes on along the minus strand of PVLD010002307.1, from coordinate 18,765 downwards.
TTGTGACATCCACACAGTAGTATGCACACCCTAAGAGAAGGACAATGGTACAGTGTTCTGGAATAGTTTGATCTCACCCCATTGATGCAGAAGTTATGGCACTGGAAAGGATATGATACATATGCAAAGTATACTTACCTAGAATGTACGTTTCTTAAATAAAATCTTTATTAATCTGTTTCTATTTATGCCTATTAGGTTAAATTTTAAAGATAGGGTCATGCTAAATTACCAAGGAAGGGCTCAAACTTGTAACCCTCTTCCTTTCACAGTGCTCAGATTGCAGGCACACACCACCATGCCTGGCAAAATTACTTTTTTATAGGCAAAGACTGACGATTACATATTCATCCCAAGTCATAGAAAGTTCTTAAACTGAAGAAGTGGCAATACAAACTTATGGATACATTTAAGAACTAGTTTGTCATTTTAATGAGAAAGCCCATTTGCAAAGGACCTTTCCTGGAATCTTCTAATCTCTATTTTTCCAGTATCAGTTCATGTTTATTTCAGGTATCAGCAACTCCAGTTTTCAGATTCTAATAGCTCATAGCATAATCAATAATGTGCATTATCGCTTTCACTCTTAAAATGACAGCACATGGCAGCAATGACTTCGCAAACACAACAAGCCAAAGATGCATATTATATTTTGGATGCCACTGGCACCCTAACAAGTGATCAGAAAAGAAGAAATGTTTTCTGCAGTGAGTCTCACATAGTTACGAATCATTCATGGTGGCCAATGTCGAAAATTAATAAGACTAGCAAGCTTCAACACATAGAATGGAACATAAGAGAGAAAGCAAGAGTGTAGCAAGCAAAGGTGACAGAGGGAAGCCTAATTTTATTAGACACCCACGAACTCTGGAATGAGCATACTTCATCTCAGAGGAACATAAAGAAATTTAAAGAAATCCACTTAAATGTATTATCTGCCTGCTGCTACTTCAGCTGTTGCTAACAGATGCTCCACACAGAACCTACGGGGACAAGCGCATTCTCACAGTTCTCCTGGTATGAACCTGCATAGAGGGTGTGGATTAACAGCACTGTGTTAGGGCCCAGCTTTGTGTTAGCAGAACAATACAGCAAAGTAGGGTGAACATTTGGTGAACATTTGTATAATAAGTAAATGAATGTCACTATTCCTGAACCCTCCAGAAGTCTAGAAATCACAAGGTGGTTCAATAGAACCTTATATCTGACCTTGAACTCTCATGAGCAGTGGTAATAAAAAACAAAACAAAACAAAAACTTTGCATCAGTTAAAGTAAGAAGCAATAGTAAGAGAGTCAGTTGCTTGATACTTTTTCTATATCAGTTAACATCAGTTTTTTCAGCACCTGGTGATAAGAGATAACTTCTGACCTCCAAGGCTCCGTTTAAGCAGGCCTCCACTGCTCTTTTATGCTCAAAAAATGCGCAGCAGGTCAACTGCACTTCATACCACATACAGGATTTTCTGTACTAAGTCTAGTTCACAGTCTTCTGATTCCTCTAGGCGAAATATAAATAGAAAAAAGGAGTAAGAGAACAAAAGAAAATGGTCAATCTTCCAAAAACAAATGGAGCATCACAGCAAATACAAGATTCAAACTAGACAATCTTCTTTTTACATTTGAATGCTAGAAATCATTATGTGTTTATTTATCTATTTACAGGTTTGGAAGACTGACCCGTGGTTATCAATGTGTTGCTACAGATTTCACAATCACGTTTCTCAGCAGAAGGGAAACATAAGCTGTCATGTGACACTACGATTGTCATCTGCAGGGTGATGAACCTGTTCAGTAAGCTAATGACAATGTTTTAATATATAATTGTGGCATTTTTATATAATGGAATATTATTCAGCTATAAAGAAAGACAGTTTTGGGGACTTTGTAGGCAAGTGGTCAAAACTGGAGTCCATACTCATAAGTGAAATAAATCAGCGGTACATGTGCAGGCAACGTATTGTATCACTGGTGTAAGAACCCAAGCGTGGGAATATAAACTAAGAGACATGAAGGAAATCTGTTCTAAAACAAAGAACAGATGGGACGAGGGAAAGGAGAAAAGAAAGAGACAAAAATGTACGTATGTATATATGAATATACATATATGCAGGAGGGCTAACATGGTTCTACTATTGTATTATATCACTTAATGCTAAGGAATAATCGATGACGGGTTATTTGATCAATCTTGTGTGTCTGTATGTGTTATCCTGAACACACACTTCGAAGATATCAATATGTAAAGCAGCAACTATTGGTGGTTTTTTGTTGTTGTTGTGTTGTTGTTTGCCTGTTTTGTTTTTTGTCTTTGGATTTTTGGTTTTTGTGTTTTTTCTGTTGTTGAGAGGATTAACTGTCTGACTAAATTTGCATGTCTGTATATGGGTTCATATATTTACACTTCGAAGATATCAATGGATAAAACAATAACCACTGTTGAGACCATGTCACCTTGTCTATAGATTAGTTGTGATTGTACTATTTTTTATGCTAATTGGTGTCTGTTTGTTAATATGTTTTTGTACTTTTATTTTTTTTAAATAAAAAAAATGTTTTAATATACAAAGTACTTTTTCAGGACAGTGTAATAGTATAAATGATAAACATTCAGGCCTGATCACCTGGTTTTGCATGCTGAATGCCTTTACCGTAACACTAGCTAAGTTACTCAGTTTCTCTGTTCTAATTATATAATATGATTATTTCTACATTTTGGAGTTCTACAATAATTTATGTTTTCTTTTTTACATTTTTTCTCTTTTGCAAGAGTCTGATAGTGAACAAATTATTTTTAAAAAGTAATAAAAAAAACTTCAAGTGGTGTATGCCAAAACATCAAGCAAAATTTTTTAAAAGAACATTAGAATAGACACTTTAGTGCCATACTTTTCAAAGTTCCGTGTCAGTTAAATTTTTTTCCATTTTTAATCAGATAATGGAAAGTATAAGTTAGACATTCAATTTTAGCAATTAAGTAGCTTCCAGTGCCAATCCATATCACTGTTGTTCTTGATCAAGACACTAAAAATATCAAATGAAATTTTCCCCACATTCTCATTATCAAGCACTTTGTGATTTAAACGACTAGTGAACCTACTTTAATACATCAAAAAATGTTTCCTGACACCCCAGTAAAACACAGTTGTAAACTCTGCACTTATTATGCACAAGATCTACACAATCCTTTCCTCTTCCCATAATAATAAACTAGTATAAAGTCATCCTCATGACTACATTAAAATTAATTTCTGCCAAATTGCATGTCATATTCATGAGGCATGACTCTGAATTTAAGCATGACTTTGTGCTTATCTATAAAAGGGCCCTAAGCACTACTTAATCATTTTATTTATGCCATATGCATCACTAATATTAAGAAAGAATGATCCTTTTATTTCATAGGTATCCATTTTCTGATTTGTACTAAAAACTTAGAGTCCTTAAGAACATAAATGTCATATTCAATCAGATTACTATTTTATTGAGCTCATTATTCTGTCTTTCACCAGTACAAACAAGAGTTACTTTATGGAAAACCGTTCTTTATTCAATCGATTGCCAGGTGCAGAAGAAAGCTATAAAAAAATGATTCTAAACCAGCTCTGTATTCCAGGCTCTCATAAATCCTACTGAGTAGAGAGATGGAAACAATCTCAGTGTATCACAGAGCTGTTCCATCTATGGTTTGGACATACTGGGAAAAGAAAGAGGGAGAAAAGATGTGCTCATGGTAAACATTACTGGAAAATCATTTGCAATAGTTCTATGGAATGAGCGGTGTCTTCCCCAGTGGCTAGCAAAGACAACACGGAAGCCCCACCCCTAAAGCAGGTGATGAGCGCCTGAATGGGCTAACATGAATGAAACTGGGGGAAGAAGGAACCTGTGACACAAGTGCTCCTGTCCTGGCCAAGGATTTCTTATTTTTAGTTAGCATAAGCAGATTTAATTCCCTACATCCTTTGGGCAACCACTAGGATTTTCAGTTGTGAATAGAGAAATCACAAGTCCATTCAGATAACAATAGCAAATTTGGCAAGATCTTGCAGTTGTTGCCCAACTGTTTCTCTGATTCTAAAGAGCCCCCGGGCACATCTGGCTCTCTTGCCAGGTGTTGCTGGTGCAGCCTGTTCCAGCTCTGTGAGACCTGGCTAAAATGTGTTCCTGTGACCATTCTACTGGGCATATTTAATGTATTATGGAAATATTTTTGCGCCATTGTGTGATTAAATATAACTTTAATGATTGTGACTATACATACATTGACAGGGTGGGATGTCTATGGTTTGGGATAATAGGTCATAAAGGGTTCCCCAGTCCTTGCCACTGATAAAGAAATTCATGTCCCCAGGCAAAAAGACAGAAGTTCATCAGGCTTTTCACTATCCACCTATCCATTTATTTGTCTGCTCATCCACCTATCTAGAAATTTATACTACCTAGATCCCTGTACAATAAACAGTAGAGAGGGACTTAATGGTCCACTGCTTAGTCTCCAATCCCACTGATTTTCTCTAACGTATAATTTCACATAGATTGTATAAATCCTTCAGGCCTGTTGACTCAGATATCACTGCTTAAAGCACAACAGCAACAAAATAAAACTTGGGGCCGCTGCTATTTACTCTGTAAGCTGAAGTCCCCTCTTTGGATTAATAGGATCAATAGGCACAAGGTAAAGAAAAGCTGCTAGAAAGGACTGTGCTGATATGTATCATCTCTTGTTTTCTGCACAGTAATGTCACTCCATTTTTTGATTAAATTAAATTTGGGGCTTTTGCCAAGCATTTGTATGCACCTCCTCTTTCTAGTAATGAATAGCCCACCTCCAATTCTATAACGGGGAAATACTGAGGTTATCATGGCTCTGAAGAAGTGGTTTTCAGATACATGGAAAAGATGAGGTTAAAATATAACAAAAAATTCACAACATATGGCTCAAAAAGGTCTAGTATTTTATGGAAGCTCAGTCATGCCTGGTTAGAGAATGCACACATGCGAATTATTGGCCATATACATAAGCTTTCCTTCCTAACTCTGTATCAACTCAAAAAGGAGAGAGTTTAATAGATTGGTTCCCTTGGGCCATGACATGATTGTGGTACTTTTGATACAAATGACTCTGAGCTGTAAGAAACACATTGTTCTTGAGTTTTTTATGGGCCTTCTCTCGCTGGGAAAGGGTTAAGGCCTCATTGAGTCACCATACTGTAATCTTTAAGAAAGAATCTCAGGATGTTGTAACACCATTTTCAAAGGCAGATGTCACAGTGGCGGCGCAGAAACAGTGATATAATTGCATCAGCTCAGGGGCTGATAGAAGAGGAGAGTGAAGAATGCATTGAACAGAAGGCTCTGCAGAGGTCCTGAATCAGCCCAGAACCCGCCTGAATGATGGTAAATACTCAAACATTTCAGGTTTCAGGAACTTTGCCTCCCTTTATGTTTGTTCAGTCTTAACTAAGCTGACCAACACGTCTCAGATCATATGAATGTACAAGAAGTGCTTCCTGTGAAGCAGTGATGTGGACAAGCAAGAGAATGGATTTTGAAGTCACATAAATCAGATTTGAATTCCAGCTTCCCAGTTTTCTGATTTACCAATTATTTACCCTCAGAACATTTTCTTGGCCTTTTTCAGTCTCAGGCTCACTTATGGAACCCCAGAGAGTTTTAAATAATGCACATGAAATACTTGGCCTATGCGTGATATTCAATGAGTAAGAAGCAATATTACATAAATAGCCTCTAGGAATACAGATGAATTATAACTTCAAAATAAAGCGCTGTGTTTTGGAGCACCACTGCATGGGCACCTCGTCATTTTGTGCTTACCCTATGGAAACTCCTTGGGGGAAGGTTGTCTGCGTTCAGTACCTCTGAACCTAGGGAAAATACTGTATTTCTTTCTATTGACCTAAGAAAAACTATTAAATTCTTGGTGCATGCACATTTATGTTCATTTAGTAAATCTATGCACCTTAGCACAAAACTCTTCAGAGGACTGTCCCGCCAGAGTGAGGAGATAATGGGGACTGAGAAGAATCCAGTAAACATACCCTGCTCGACAAGAAGTGAGAGAGCCTGTGGCGTTGCTTAGGAGATCCAAGGAGCAGGTGCCGATTTCCGCTGTGCAAGAGATGTCAGCACCATGGCGTCTACCATGCCTGGACATGAAATCTGATGAAGCTCTTTGGATCTCTAGACCAATGCTCTTCTCTCCAACTTCCGAGCTTCCACTACTCAGTCTATTTCTTCCTTTCTGGAACTGCTCCATAAACATTGTAGCTTCGTAGAAGTTTCAGCGTCATGTCAAAGTATTTCAACTGTGTTTCCTCAGCTTGATTTCCCACATAAACCCGGAAAATCTTGAATTTTGTTTATTTGATACTCTGCTTTTACACTCCTAGGATTCCTAATATTATTGTTAAAGAACTGCAGGTTTCTTTTAAACCAACACCTTTCCATCAAAACACAAATCTAGAAAATTAGACTTCTTGGTAAATATTTCAAAACAATCTGTATATATACAAATCTCCAGCTCACTTTTTTTCTCCTAAGATGTCCTGTCACAACATTTATACTGTTCATGAATAATAATCCAGAGCTGTGTCTTGGAATACCGCTAAAATATTCACTATGTCAGATGTCCACTTACAAGTTATCGATAAAATACCTACTGTAAAAAGGCAAAAAAGAAATCAGTTACAAAGGCAACAAAAAGAAGGGAAGCAACTATAGTAATCACTTGGGAAGACCCCCAGAGACATGTGTCATTCTGGTGGTGAAAGACATGTGTCTTCAAAGTTGTGCAAATTATCACTTCAGAATAAGACCTGCCTCATAATGCTTGCATTATTATATTTGAAACAAATAAGCTGATCCTTTTCATATTTTTATTTCATCTTCTCTATAAGTGAAAGTAGAGGACACCAAAACAACTTCCTCTTGCAATGTTTTTCTTCTTCATGAGTCTATTTCCTTTTTAATTTCTTTAATCATAATCAGTGAATTCTGACAAAGACCACATTTTCAAGAACTTCTTATCAATTTCCAGTAGCTAAAAGAACATCTGGCACATTGCAGGTATGTAATAAAAATATGCAACTGATTTTACTAATTAATTATTCAAGGTTCATCTGCAATGTAAGACAAATGGTACTTCAAAATGAAGATAAATTCTAACTGCTTCTGGAACAAATAAAACAAAGGAAAATCTATCATTGCTACCTATATGGCTTGGGAAATGTGTATTCCTAATCTATAGCAAACAAAACAAACACTGTGTAGGTTAAAAGAATATATTTGGAGATAACTGGATTCCTATCAACTTCATTTACATAATGTCTGCAAACTATACAGTGTGAAATCTGTGGGTAGCAATAGTACATCTCACAACTTCATTAATTTTGATGCTTAGTTTCAAAGAAGCTGGGGCCTCAGGAGCCTGTTAGCCTGGAGATGTTTACTTCCCGTTTCAGACTCCTCATGGATAAATAACTGAACAGCATCACTGAAAAGACTTGCTTCTGGGGTAAGCAGTGAAGCAGTTGTTCCCTCAATAGCCAGTTTCAACCGCCTTCACAGCTCTCAAAGAAGCGTGTCATATGCTTACTAATAAACTGTATTTTAAGCAGCTAAGAAAAAGGCAACATATGAAACATTAAACGTGGAAGTGACTAGGCATAAAGATGAGTCCCAGATAGAAGAGGAGGATAAGCAACACCTTTGCCAGATTGTGGGAGAGCCTAAAGCACAAGTTAAGAAAATCCTTAAATGACAGAAATTCAAAAATGAAAAAATGTGTTCTTATTGTCCTGGGAAATAGAGACATTTAGTTGCCAGGGTTTGACTCCTGCCTCCGAGAAATTTCCTATGTGACTTTAACATGAGGTCTTTGTGTCCCTGATATGAACACCCTTTACTCCCTTTGCCTTCACTAATAAGTCACTTTTCACTCTCCACTGTCAGGGTTTGTTCATTTGTCTTTAATCTCCCTATATGTTTGTTCACTAAGAAGTTTTCATTTTCACATTCATTCATTTGGTGCCTGGTACAGAGCCTAATACACAGCAGCTAAGTAATGTATGTGTCTTCAATGAATCAACACTAATTTGTGATTAAATTCTATATTCTCATCCTACAAGACAGGTGAGTTCCTCTTTATTTCCAGAAAGTAAAATTGAACTCTTCCTAGCCAAGATCTGAAACTATGTAGGGAATGAGAATGTATATATTATATCTGGCATTGCACAGTACAAAGATATTGCAATCTGATAACTGTCATTTCTCAAACACATTATTGGTCAATATTCTCAAATATTGAAATACAACTAGTGGATCACACATTATACACAAAATTGTCGTTTTCTTTGTTCACATATTTTACAGAAGTCATATCCTGGAACACAACCAATAAAGAGGCCAAGCATTTTCCACATACTATTCCACTTGACATCTATGATACTATACTCTGCTGGTTTTCCTCATATTTTGTTCTAATCTTAGTATATTCCTGTCCTTCTTAATTATCTATACTAAGCTTCCAGATGAATATATCCCAGCAAACATGACAATTTCCACATAAAAATCTCCAGAGTGCTCTGTCTGAACTCTCCTCTGAAACATTAGGTATTCCACTGAAAGTAAAGGTGTCATCTCATCTGTAACCAACAACAAGCTCCAAATTTCCCCTTGCCTCCAGCCCATTCCAGAGTCTTCCCTGTTTCTGAAAATGCTAACACATTCTTCCAGGTGCTCAGGCTTAAACAAAACAAAGCCTTGTCTCTCCCATCTCATATCGAATCCATCAGCAAATGATTGGCTCAATGTTCAGAATTAAAGCACTTCCTGCTCCTGCCACCCTTACAACTTTGGCCCAACATGTCATGATTTAGTATCTGTTTATTGCAATAGGCTCTTAGCTAGTGTGGCTGCTTCTGACCTTGGAGCTACAGTCTGCTCTTAACATAACACCCAGAGTGATAATTTTAAAGTAAAATTCAGAACATGCCACAATTCTGCCCATCTGATCTGGAGAAAAAGGCATTTGTACCACCTACATCATTGTCTTCTCTGATTCCATTCTGCCTTTATTTTATGCTCTGGCCCGTAGTTTACTCTGGTTCATACTGAACCATACTGGTCTTTTAAAGGATCAATATGCCTCAAGAGTTTTGTGCTTCTAGTTCTCTCTGTATGAATGTGGGGGGAGGCTATCTGTGTCTCCTTACCTTCCTCCAATCTTAGTTCAAGAGTTCTTTTTAGTTATGCTTTCCCAGACTACCCTATTAGTAATGAAAATGGAACCATCACACTGAGTGCTCTCCTTATTCCCTCTTCTGTCTTTACTCCATGCTAATTGCAGTATGACACCATACACACACACACACACACACACACACACACACACACACTTGTGCATCATCTGTCTTCCCCCTGCACACCTAAGGTCCTTGAGTGGAAAGAATGTTATCTTTGTGTTTAGAACTATATGCCATGTACCTCCCAAAGCACCTGACATATATGAGACTTTCAGTAAACACCAGATCAATAAATAATAATTGTGTTTCTGTACCTGAATAGCAATCTATTCAGATGTGGTTAGATCTAAAATGCCCTTCCAAAGTCTCACGTGTTCATTGATGGTGCTTTTGAAGGTGAATGGATCATGTGGTGCTATTCTCATCACTGGATCAGACCATAAGTGAGTACTGAATGTCCTATTAGGAGCTGGGGCCTCATGAAAGGAAGTGGGTCACAGAGGTGCGACCTCGGGATGTCCTCTTACACCTGACTCCTCGCCATCCTCTCTGCGTTCCCTGGCTGCTGTGAGTTGAGCAGCTCTCCTCTGCCATGCCTCTCTGCATGCTACTTTGGTCTTGGAGCCATTTCTGTCTTGGAATATGGACTAACCTTCCAAAACTATGAGCCAAAAAAAAACCTATTCTTTCCATTGTGGGTGTTGGGTTTTTTGCCATGGACTGGAAATTGGGTAATACAGTCACTTCCGGATTTGCTTGGCTTTTGCTTATTTACTTTCAACCAGTGGTGTTCTAATAGAAACATAAACTTTTTATTTCATTATTAGAGACAGTTATACTTAATTTGCCAAGTTTACCACAAATTAGAAAGGAAAGAGCAATACACATGTGACTAGTTAGAACAGATGCTGCTACAAAGCTACTAGTCTGAGTCCTAATTTAGAGAATATAATTTGTTGGAGGCCTACTATTATTCCACAAGCAATTCCTATTAGCAAAATGCAAAACTTCTACGACAAAAGTTTTACTGTGACACTTCACATTTTAAAAAATTCTTGTTACATTATATACAGCCACAGGTATAATTTCACATTAATTGAGCTGTATTACTGAATTGACAGATGAAGTAAACATTAACACTGCTAAGAGACGGGAAGAATTTTTGAAGGAATATGACTCTGGTCCATTTCAATGAGTTTCCTGAAGGAAGAGAGGGGGGGACGAAGGCTTTCAAGGTTTGCTCTTAAGAAATGATTTAATTGAAAGTACCTTTGTTTATAAATGAAATATATATTCACTTTTTCTACCTCCATTACAACTTTTTTACAAAACAAAAGCACAAATAGGTACTAATTAAAATATTATAAAATTCATCTTGTTTAAAAAGTAGTGCAAAAAAAGTAGTGTAAAATTTGAATAATCTATCATATACAATATGACTCATTAATGCCAATTATTTTACAATACTCTTCTCACAGTAAATACTGTTAGCTTAATTTAGCTTACTTCCCATCATACAAGGATCACTACCATTTATTGTTTGATGCCCAGTGGTTTTTTTCCATAGTATTTCAGGTACCATTTGAAAAGGAAAATGAGTGCACATATATAGTCTGTAATATTTCCATTCCTTGTGGGGAGCTGGTACATGCGAACAACATATTTAAATTCCTTTCCATCCCTTTCCTATTTCCTCCATTCACCTCTTAAATCCAGTCCTATTTTTTCTTTTCATCCATATTTGCAGTCTATAACGTTTATATTCCTTATGTGGAGGTTGCACATGTACAAAACATATCCCAATTATTTTCTGGGTTTCTTTGTTTAGTTTTTGTTTCAGTTGGGAAGAAAAGCTAGTCCTTGTTACTCCAACAATGGGGAAGTACATGTCAGAAAGAATTATGTTTTCACATTATGGACATAATATTATTTAAAAGTAAACAGAATAAAACAAATGCCTTGATCTATTTAGCCCTGTGATTAAGTAAACAAACGTGGGTTCAAAGCAAGTCCCAGAACTGACTTATAGAACTGAAACACTATAATCCTGTTTCCTCTTCACTTATGATCAACATTTCCAAGTTAGTGTTATAATTTGTCAAATTAAAATCTTTTTCTCTAGGCTGTGACCTCCTAGGAGGAAATTCGTATTGAGATTCCCGTTAAGTCACCCAGCACAGTGCTGGCACAAAGATGACATTCACATATGCTCAGAAATGAATGACTACAGGAAAGAGAAGCCTGTTGGACTGGTTCAGACAAAGCACTGAGTCTCACCAGGAGCCGGAAGACAGGTTTTCATCAGCACTTGAGGCATTTGCAAGGAGGGCTATGAGGATTCCTTGAAGAACTTAAGAGACCATAACTGAAAATATGTTTCATGAGGGGGAAAATTAAAAAGTAAATAAAACTATTTTGATTACCACCTGGGCAAAGGAACTACAAGAGTCACAGAACTACCAGACAACTTTGTTACGGTGCCTGCTCTGCTAGGACTCCATTTTGATTCATGTTTGCTCTTACATGGACATTTGTTTAGCATAAGAAACTCATAAAGTGAAAAGTACCACACAGTACACTTTGACTCTGTTCTTATGCAGTTGGAAATGTTATGTCATCATAGAGATGACAAACATCAATTTCTGACTGAACCCTCCAAATGACCAGGCTCCTTGATAGACAGAGAGCCTGTGCCTTATTGTTAGACAGTATTAATTCATAAATATTTTCCTTCTAGTTTTACCTTGCTGAAGATTTATGCATCAACCAGTGTTCCTTATATTTTATATGTACTTCTTATGTTAAATTACATAATTTTGGCTTAGTTCTTAGTTACATCATAGTCATTTATAACTTTTAAAATATACAAAAGAAGGGTCGGGGATATAGCTCAGTGGCACAAGCACCTTCCTGGCAAGTGCAAGGTCCTGAGTTTGATTCCCAGGACCAGATTTGCAGATATAGATATATACAATAGAATACACTAGGAAATTAGAATGCTTGACAAATCTATATATTAAAATAATTATTCTATTTTAACTTCATTCCATATATAACATATTATGCTTGAAGACTTCTCCATGGCCATACACTACAATGGAATGGTGTTTACTTGATAAAATATAAAACATCAATCCAATACCACCAGATATTAAAATATGAGTTCTTTCAAGGCATAACTGATCATTACTCCTCTCCTTAAATACTGATTAATCTCCAGAGAACTGAGAATGACTACTCAAACTACACTTTTACTTAGTTCTCACAGGAGCTCTCACATATTTAATCTTGCCCACAACTGTCCAGAAACAGTTAAATCAGCTCCTTAATGATACAAAAAAACTCTAACCTAGAGTTTCATCCAAACCTGGAGTGCAGCAATGCGCTACCTATCAGGGATGGTTCTGGGAGCTCTTTCCTAAAGAACACGCCGTGTCCACACCCTTCCACTGCAGTGGAGACTCAGGGTCTTGCCTTCTTATTCAGCAATCACTGCTTCCTGATGCTCTCCTTTCAAGGCAGCCTGAGAGGAAGCAGGACTTCAGTGTGGGAAAGGGTAGCTCATCCATGGATGTGTGGTCGGGTTCAAGTATTATCAGTGTCCAAATAACACTGGCTAACAATGATTGGCATGTGATATTAGGATGACTGTAGTTATTACGTATCAGAAAGATATACAGAGAAGCATTACAAGAGCTAAATGAGAAAAACTGAAATTAAAACAAAAAGGTTTACACTGACTCTTATCCCAAAATATTACAGTCTTTTGTTTCTGTTCTATTTGCATGCAATTCCATCAGAGTTGCTCAAAAATATATTGACATTGAAACTGACATGTATTAATAGAAAATGGTTCATTTTCAAAAGCTGCACTCTCTTGAATGAAGGAAGGCTAGGTCTCAGGCCTGGACCAGAGCACAGAAGCTTACCTAGACACCCGTGGGGCAATGGTGGTTCTTTAGACCTGCTATGGCTGTATAGTCTCTAGTTCTGTTTCTGTTTTAGACGTCAATCCAAATTTTACTTCATTCTCCAGCTCTAATTAATCATTCTTCACATTAAATTTCTCCTCTTCGGTTTACCATGTGGTTTCTGTCTCCTGATTGGATTTTGACTGATATCCATAATGAAGTGAATATGATAAATAGCAAACTAAATTAAAATATAAATGTAAAAAGTAAAACTAATATACATGTAGATATTGCAACGAATGGAGGCTATCTCAGAGATTCTAAATTATATTAATAGTGGTCGCATATTTAAAAGGGTTTATTGTATTTTATGTTTCACAAATGTATATTAGTAGATACACACATATCCCTATATACTCCGTGACATGGTATCAGTGTTCTTCAGGGCACAGACGGGGAAACAATTTTATAATACACAGAGTGGCTGAACTCTACCTGATGAGATTCAAGGGCAATGCATATTAATGGGGAATAGCAAATATAGTTTGCAAATCAATGATTTTTCTTTTCATTCTTTTGATGAAGGAAGCTACAAGAAAATGGTTTTGAATATTTTTGTCCTTAAGTACCTGAACAAAACAACATCTGGTCACAAATAGCCAAGTCTTGCTATAGCAGAGAGAGCAGATATTCTCAGTTTTAGGGGAAAGGGGCAGCAAAACTCCTTAGAGGCAGAGTAGTATCTTGAAAGGTAATGGAAAAAAATTCCCCTTCTAGAATTTCTGTTTCATGATTCCCATTTGATAATTGTTGATTCACAAAGGTTGGGCTTTTCCATAAATATGTATGACATCCATGGAAGGTTGCAGACTTAATCAAGTTTTTGAGTCTGTGCAGTTTGAGACAGGATCATTTGGGAAAAGACCTTGCAAAGGCCTCTGCTTTTAGAAAGACATGACTTAAGTAATAAGTGTCAGACCCTATCAGAATCCGGGGCACTGATATACTGCAGGACATGGCACTGGGGAAAGCTATTATTACCTTTTATGAGCATTCACCAAAATGTAGTTAAGGAAATGTAATTATCCATGAGGAGTCTCATTTGTCCAAATTATTCTGGGCTCCCAAAGATATCTGACATGTAAACAATTTAGGTAAGGATTCTAATAATCTAGCCATACCAAATATCTGCAATTTGTCACTCAATGTGCTATTACTGCTAGGTAAGATTCTCTACTGTCCTTGAAGTAGCATTTCAGCGAGCTGTACATTGAAAAGAAAACTGGAACTCAGTGTCAAAATACAGAGTTTTAATAAAGCAAAAGGAGGCCAAAAATGTAATGAGATTTCTGCATTCTGACTTAAAAGTATGTAGCATGCAGGGCCGTTCCTGTAAATAAAGACAAAGCTAACTCTTCGAAATGGCAAATACAGAAGTTCTACAGGGAGTCTCAGAAAAATAATTTCAGATGCATTAAAACAGTATTTGGGTTAGAAATAAAAGAGGCAATTCCAACTCTTAAGTGTTTTCCATCACTCTGGTGTGATTAATTCCATGTTATGTGAAACGGATACAAATAAAACATAAGACACAATTATTGTTTTCATTAACTTGTCTCAATGGGTACACCAAAAAAATAAAATTAAGTAGCAGTGCTTATTATTCACACAAGGAAAAGCAATGATAAACCTGCAGAAGTACAAAAAGGTTTTCAAAAGCTATAGCCCAAGTCATGAATTCACATTAACTTGAGCTGTTTTCTCCACAAACTGGCCTTCACCCAAAACAGTAAGGCAAGCCTATAAGCCTTTGTTTTTCAACAGCTGAGTATTTGCAGGGGAGGTGAGATTCACCGGGGAGCACTGGTCTGGAGGGCCTTTCTGTGTGAAGTGGAATGACTTGGCACTCCAAAATAAAGTTTAGTGGACACAATTTGCTTCTTCCAGGAAAAGTACATTTGCATTCTACCTCAACTTGCATTTGTTGAGTTTCTTCTCTGTTGCTAACACTGTGTGAAGAACTGAGGATTTCGGTGCAGAGACAATGTCCTTTTCTTTGAGAAGTTTATCGTCCAGCAGACGAATCAGATGGGTAAGTGAATCATGGAAGTAAAGTTTCCTAAGAGTGGTGACAGGCACAAGGACAGAATGCTGTGGCAGTGCACCAAAAGGAAGACACTGGCTTGTAACTGGCTTCTGAGCACAGCCATTTAAAAATGTAATCAGGCTACTTTACAATAGAGCAAATTAGGAGCTGGGGATATAGCTCAGTGGAATAAGTGCCTGCCTAGCAAGCGCAGGGTCCTGAGTTCAATCCCCAGTACCGCCAAAAAAAAAAAAAAATGTTGGAGCCGGGCGTGGTGGCGCACGCCTGTAATCCCAGCACTTGGGAGGCTGAGGCAGGAGGATCTTTGTGAGTTCAAGACCAGCCTGGGCTACAAAGTGAGCTCAAGGCCAGCCTGAACTGCATGGTGAGACCCTGTCTCAAAAAGACAAAACAAACAAACAAACAAAAAAAAAACAATAGAGCAAATTAGATTTAAATCAGAGGTTATACATACTTGGTATCTCACCACACCCTAAGAATTATACAACTGTGTACCATTATCTTTGCACTTGACTTCATCTAGACTATTGTTTCTGTGGGGTGCAAGTGGCATAGAATCATGCCCTGCTGTGCATCTATTACAAAGTGTGTTCACTGGCATCATGCAGGCAGCTTGACATTTGCCTCAGTGAGAGTGTTCGTGCCGGAGAATTTTATGCAGGAAGACTGCAAAGTGTTTCTGGTTTTGTTGTGTTACAGACAGCCTGTTGCTAGCAATATAGAGCATGCCTTAGAGAACTTCTAAGCCAGGTCTCCTGTCACTCATGGCCAGGGAGAAGTTTCTTAGAAGAGAAAGTAAGGATGTGCTACATTTGTCAGCTAGAGAAGGAGGATCAGGCTGAATAAATAAAAGTGTAATAGAACAACATCTTTAGATTTATCTTACTTGTCTCAACTTACAGCCTCAAAATCTAACAATTCCCCACCATAATCATGACAGTTGTTCTTCCACATCCTTCTTCTCTCTTTCAGAGATTTCACAGGACTGCACTGTTTGGCCCCCTTTGAATCTGTGCATAACAAGGTAACCGACTGTGCCAAGAAAATGTGAGCAAAGTGAAATGAGTCATTTCTGGGCCTAGAGAGGATGTATGATTTGCCATGTTTGTTTAACCCTAAGGTGGAGACCAAAAACACCCAGCGTAATCCTCCAAATGATCAGGAGTAGCCATCTAGCCCTAAATCTCTACTTGGAGTCAATATAGCCACTGAGCAAGAAATAAATGGCTGGGCTCGTGTTGTAGCTCAGAGAGAAAAAAAAAATGCTTTTCTAGCATGTGTAAGATCCTGGGTCCAATCCCCAGAACCATGGGGATTATTTGGGGGTTCTTCATATTCTAATATTATCCAACCTATCTTAGTTCACACCTGTAGCAATCTATCACTAAAACCATGCTAGCAACCAATTCACTTAACTTCCTACATCCAGTCTTGGCATCCTTCAAGCTGTCCTTCCTCTGTACTGTACAGAGAGCAATGACCCTCAGTCTGCTGCTTACACACTGTAAAAAGATTTCCCTTGTAGAGAGCATAAATCTAAACAATTTAAAATGGCATATTCAAAAAGGCTTTTTTGACTTGACCTCTAATATTTGCACTCCAATCCTACTCAATTACTGAGTCTCCAAAGAGGTTGCAGGCATCAGAGCACTCGGACCTCACATGCAGCATGGACTTTAACCCCACCACACAGTGCTGGGAACCAGCTGGACCTAGGTGCTACTGTTCTCTATCACTGCACTATATGCCTGGCACCCCCTTTCAATAAACTTGATCTCTTATAGCAAGTTCTAACTACCTTACCCCTTCATCAATGGAACTTTGAGCAAACTCTGTCACTTCCCTTCTCTGCATTTGCAATGGAAGTTTGTTCACATTTCCAAGACAGAAATGATCCTCTTACTCTACAAAAAAAAAAAAGAAAAAAATCTGCAAACTTCTACATACATAGAGTTAGATTTCTGGAATCTATTTTTGTAGCCCTAAAGGTCAACACGTACTGCTCATTAAAACTTGCACTCGACATAGATGAGTAACTAATCTTTGATTTGCTAAACATGGCCAGCCAGAGCAGAATTTTCCCTTTGGTTTTCTTGACTCAGATACTAATTAAGATCGTATCTTATACTTCTGTCAGAGCTGTAAGAGAACAGCCTGATCATTTGTTCCAACCCTTTCACTTGGTGGACAGCAACTGGCCTACAGATATTGACTGATCTGCAGGGACTCAAAACCTGAGATCTCGCCTACCGCCGCTGTCACTTAGGAAACTCGAGTTTCATTTTGCACAAGTCATATTTTAATGTGCACAAATCAAAACATCACATTCTCACTGTTCAGGTCAAACTGTGCCTGTGAAACACTATCATTCTTTTCTAGTATTTGGCAGTTTATTTTCACAGGCTATGTTGACATATATCAGTTTGATATCCTGTATTCTTTCTATTTTTTGTTGATCTGCCAAAAAGATTGCCAAGTGGCAATGCAAGGAAAAGGCAAAATAATTGAAGGTAAATTTCAGAATTGCTGGAGACCAGAAAAATCATCCAATTCAAGTTTTCTCTTTAATTCCCCACCCCCCCCCAGGGGCTATAGAGGATGAGCATAGGGGGCTTTACTTGGAGCTACATCCTCATCCAATTTTTACTTTTTTCATTATGAAATGAGGTCTCTGCATGGCCCAGGTAGGACCAATAGTTGCAGTCCTCTTGCCTCAGCCTCCTAAAATGCTGAGATGATAAGCACGTGCTATTTCAACTAGCTCCATTTGACTGATTCTTTAAAAAATAAGATACTAAACTTTAATGTTTAATAACATATCCACAGTTCAGAGTGGGCAAAGAAAAAGTACAATCAGATTTCTCTACTCTGAGACTTCAGGGATTCATTGACTTTTAGCCTTGACCATGGTTGAGTTCTACTATAAGTTCCCATTTCCATTGCTAACATTAAATACTACAAATGACATAAATTAATTTTACTATAGGATTTTTATTTAGTATAAATTAAAGATACACAATGAAGCAAAAATCCTCTGTAAACTCAAAACCTAATTTAGTAAAAGCATGAGCCAAAGCAAATTTATTAATATTTTTAAAAACTGCATACAAGGATACTAATGTAAAGCAACTGGAGGAACATAAAAAGACCAGGAAGGAAAAGACACTTTGTTCTTGAAATGTGTTTAAGTTATTTGTTCTCTCTCAATCATCTACCTCTAGGAGTTTAAAGGAAAATCCCAGACTTTAAGATGTTTGTTCTGATGAGACACTCAAGAGAGATGGGCAGAAAGCCCCAAAGGATAGACTGGCACCTTGGAACCTTCATGCCTGCAGGGACTCCAATAACTGGTGAGATATCGGCGCTCGCGACCAGATCACCGAGTGGGGGAGGAGATCCATCCCTATACCTGCAGGGAACCCTGGGAGGGTGGGGGAGCAGTCTTACACACCTCACCCAGGTCACTAGGTAGGGAGTATCTA